>SJYW01001686.1:539069-573186 GCA_006410735.1 Raphicerus campestris
CTAGTGGAGGTGATGGAATTCCAGCTGAGCTATTTCAAATCCTGAAAGATGATGCTGTGAAAGTGCTGCACTCAGTATGCCAGCACATTTGGAAACTCAGCAGTGGCCACAGGACTGGAAAAGGTCAGTTTTCATTCCAATCCCAAAGAAAGGCAATGCCAAAGAATGCTCAAACTACTACACAATTGCACTCGTCTCACACACTAGTAAAGTAATGGTCAAAATTCTCCAAGCCAGGCTTCAGCAATACATGATCCGTGAACTTCTAGATGTTCAAGCTGGTTTTAGAAAAGGCAGAGGAACCAGAGATCAAATTGCCAACATCCTCTGGAACATGGAAAAAGGAAGAGAGTTCCAGAAAAACATCTATTTCTGCNGGAAAAGAAATGCAAAAAAGCAAAATGGCTGTCTGAGGAGGCCTTACAAATAGCTGTGAAAAGCAAAGGAGAAAAGGAAAGCTATACCCATTTGAATGAAGAGTTCCAAAGAATAGCAAGGAAGATAAGAAAGACTTCCTCAGCGATCACTGCAAAGAAATAGAGGTAAACAACAGAATGGGAAAGACTAGAGATCTCTTCAAGAAAATTAGAGATACCAAGGGAACATTTCATGTAAAGATGGGCTCTATTAACGACAGAAATAGTATGGACCTAACAGAAGCAGAAAATATTAAGAAGAGGTGGCAAGAATACACAGAAGAACTATACAAAAAAGATCTTCATGACCAAGATATTCATGATAGTGTGATCACTCACCTACAGCCAGACTGGAACGTGAAGATAAGTTGAATCTAAAACAACGTATCACTCTTAGCTGCCTAGGCTTTTAAAATTTGTTCTCCAAAAGTAAAAAAAAAGAAAAAAGAACCTTTTGGTTCAACTTTCAGAAAGCAGATATGTGCCTGTCTTTTTCTGTTTAGTTATTTAAGTACTTCAGTTCAGTCACTCAGTAGTGTCCGACTCTGCAACCCCATGGACTGCAGCACGCCAGGCCTCCCTGTCCATCACCAACTCCCAGCGTTTACTCAGACTCATGTCCATTAAGTCGGTGATTCCATCCAACCACCTCATCCTCTATTGTCCCCTTCTCCTCCCACTTTCAATCTTTCCCAGCATCAGGATCGTTTCAAACGAGTCAGCTCTTCGCATCAGGTGACCAAAGTATTGGATTTTCAGTTTCAGCCTCAGTCCTTCCAATGAATATTCGGGACTGATTTCCTTTTGATGGACTGGTTGGATCCTCTTGCAGTCCAAGGGACTCAAGAGTCTCTCCAACACCACAGTTCAAAAGCATCAATTCTTCAGTGCTCCGCTTTCTTTATAGTCCAATTCTCACATCCATAGATGACTACTGGAAAAAGCATAGCTTTGACTATAAGGATCTTTGTTGGCAAAGCAATGTCTGCGCTTTTTAATATGCTGTCTTGGTTGGTCATTAACTTTTCTTTCAAGGAGTAAGCGCCTTTTAATTTCATGGCTGCAGTCACCGTCTGCAGTGATTTTGGAGCCCCCCAAAATAAAGTCTGTCACTGTTTCCACTGTTTCCCTATCTATTTGCCATGAAGTGATGGGACCATGATCTTAGTTTTTTGAACGTTGAGCTTTAAGCTAGCTTTTTCACTCTCCTCTTTCACTTTCATCAAGAGGCTCTTTAGTTATTTCAGACCTTGTTATCTCAAAATACTCCATTCTCATGAACGTGTATTTTCATGCTCTTAACCACTAAATCTTTATATATTACCTGTACTTTGGCTTTGTCATTTAGCAAACTCGCTATCATCTTTTTAAGTATTAGCTCTGATGCTCCCACTCTGACAGTTTCCCATAACAGATCAAAGTGACATAAGCGCTTCTCTCCTTAAGTCCTGTTTTATGCATAACTTGGATAAAGTCATCATCTCATTGTTATTGTCTACACATATATTTTCATTTTCTGTGTTTCTTCAAGGCTCTTGTGTGTGTTTTGTTTTAGGCTTCAGGGTCTGACATGTATATGTGAAAGTGTTAGTTGCGCAGTCCTGGCCCAACTCTTTGCAACCTCATGGACTAGCTCCTCTGTCTGTGGAATTCTCCAGGCAAGAATACTGGAGTGGGTAGCCATTCCCTCCACCAGGGGATCTTCTAGACCCAGGGATTGAACCCAGGTCTCCTGCACTGCAGTCAAATGTGTATGTGTGTGATGGTTTGGGCCTCAGGGATCTGACATGTATATTTTAGCCATTAGCACATTTAGATTTTACAAAATGTAAAACACTCCTTTGGCTTAGATTCAAAGTGATTGTACACAGAACACACTGATATTTTCCTAGCATCAGTTAAGTGGTTTTTGCCAGTTGATGATTTTTACAATTGGTGGTGGTTGTGTAGTTGCTAAGTCCATGGGATTTCCCAGGCAAGAATACTAGAGTACTAAGCATCAAATGTTTACCCCAGAAAATGTTTATGTCAAAAACCACATAAGTAGGTATTTACATTGTGAAATTTAAAGATTATTAGTCCAACAATGAACCTTCAGGCTGTTGCTCTGATTATAATAACAATTATTAAACTGTGAAGTTTTATGAGGGAATGAAATCTGTGGTAAAACAACTCTGCTGGAAACATTTATATAAAAGTGTTCAGTTTCTTAACTTCTCAGAGCCTTTACTACACTCTCCCAGTCCTTTGAGGAAACAAACCTCATATCTGAACCTTAAATTTTATCGGAAGTCTTTTGGAAGGCTTCCCCCCTGGCTCAGACAGTAAAGAATTTGCCTGCAACGCAGGAGACCAGTCGATCTCTGGGTCGAGAAGATTCCCCCAGAGAAGGGAAAGACTACCCACTAAAGTATTCTTTCCTGGAGAATTCCATGGATAGAGACACCTGGCAGGCTACAGTCCATGGGGCAAAGAGTCAGACACAACTGAGCAACTAACACTAAGACTATTTTGGAGGGAAGGTGGGAGTGGGGGAGGGTCACATATGTAATAATATCTTGAACATAATTTAGAAAATGCTTACCCAGAAATTCTGCTAGAAATGGCTTTTAAAGCAAATAGAAAAAGATTTTGTTGAAATATTTTCAGATTATTGAGTCTATAAACATTATCAGATCAGATTGTAAAATGATGTTTCTTTTTAAAGATTATTTTAATTATGTCAATTCCCCCAAATTGTTTCAGCTTTAAGAGAGAATAACTTATTTTATGAAGAACAACAGCAATAATTGTACATCTGGAATAAATGGAAGAGCACTATTCATTTGAAGAGTCAATCAAAGATACTGTTATTATTTAATCTGCAAATTTAGCTAACATATTCATGAAAGAGAAAATCATCCTTGGCAGTCAGGAACTAGCCTGGCACAGCTGGACTTGAGTGTTGTCGGAAGATGGCCAGACACAGGTTTCCTATTGGACATAAAAATCTCATAGAACAGGATCAGGCAAGAAGACCCTGCGACCATACTGATGTGAAGGGGATAAATAAGCAATACCAGTTCATAACTTTGTCTAAGCAAAGACAAAAGCAAGGTCACTTATTAATAACAACTCTACGGAGTAGTCTAGTATCACTTCAGTTCAGTTCAGTTGCTCAGTCGTGTCCAACTCTTTGCTATGATTGGCCAATATGCTTTCTGAAGTAATCCAGTTGTTTACCTGTGCTGAACAGACCCAGACTAAAGTGGGTACATAATCTCTGCATAAAGAGTATATATGCATGTAGTGAAAGAAGTCCATTACTATTTAGTCCTACTTCACAAATGTGGTTCTCAGGTAATTAATCAAATGCTTCCCTGGCGGCTCAGCTGGCAAATAATCCACCTACAATTCAGAAGACTGCTTGGATTGCTGGGTCAGGAACATCCACTGGAAAAGGGATAGGCTACCCACTCCAATACTCTTGGGCTTCCCTGATGTCTCAGCTGGTAAAGAATCTGCCTGCAATGAGGGAGACCTGGGTCGGGAAGATCCCCTGGAGAAGGGAAGGGTTACCTCACTCCAGTATTCTGACCTGGAGAATTCCATGGACTCTATAGTCCATGGGGTCGCAAGAGTAGGAGAGGACTGAGCGACTTTCACTTACTTACCAAAGGAAAGCGTTTTAAATAGTCTTTGCATATAACACAGTGTTTTCAAAAAATAATTACTCTTAACAGGTTAAAACACATTTGGGTACTACGTCTGAAAATGAGTTGCTGCTGCTGCTTACACTGTTAGCAATTAGCAGGAAAAGTTCAGAATATAATGTAATTATCAACTGCTGATAACTCAGCAAACAAAAATTAATTTCAAATAAAATGTGAAGTCACAAGATTCAGATTTTTTATGATGACAAGCTGTTCTGCTTTCTAAGTGAACTGACTGAATTCAGACTTCAAATAGGAGAGGTGTGGGAACAGATTTCCCACAGTTCCAGATTGTTGGAGAGTTCAATAACATGAGCTTTGTGGACCTATCTGTATATCTCCAGTTGCCAAGTGTCCAGCACCTTACAGAACGACGTTGTTTTTAAACGACGTTCTCAGTCAAAATTCCCTTTCTACAGCCCAATATGTCCCTTTCCCCTAAAAAGGCCATTAATATTGTATGGCATGAACAATTCATCCGAATTTGATGCTTGACATGGATTTAACTGGATCTCAATCCACTTGCCTTCATTCCTCTTACTTTCATGGTGGCGGTTTCACTTTTCCACGCTTGGGGATGACCTCAAACTCAAGACCTTTATATGGTGTTCCAATTGCCTAGATTCTAAGAAGCACTACAGACGCACAGGGTACTAACGTCGGCACTCACTTGCGGGATCCTCCAGGCCTGCCTGCCCTTGGAGCCGCCCTTTAAGCGCTTCCTTAAGCGAGGCCACGCCCGCGGTAGCAGCGGAGCATGCGCGCAGGAGGCGCGTCTCGGGCGCAGAAGAGAGGGCAGGCGCGGGCGGAGATCCGGGGCTCTGCGCCCGGCCGGCTGGACCAGGCCTCTGGAGCCGCGCGGGCGGCCGTGCGGAGCGACCACTCGCGTTCGGGCGGGACTTGCCGCCGGGACACCCCGCATCGTCGTCCTGCGTCCCGCCCCTTCGCTCCGCGGGCGCCCGGCCTCGGCGCACGGGCGGGCGGGGAAGGCGGAGCTCGCCGCCCCAGACCTCTGGTTGACTGCCCCCGCTTCCCTTTCCCGTTCGCGGCGGTGAAGTGCAGGTGTGGAGTAACCGAGCTCTTCGAACAGGCGCCCATCACGGGTGCGGCTTGATTTCCTCGCCTAAGCTCCCGCGGCAGTGCTCAGCCCAGTATCTAGAAACAGTGTCGGTTTATACTGTTTTCTCGACTGGTGACAGATGTTAGCATTTATGTTCGCCTCTACACGAATGTTTTGCTGGCCACTTAGCTGACTTTATTTTTCTCCGAAACGCGAGATAGTCTCTTCCCCAGGTGTTTATATCCTTATTTTTCATGCGAGACCTTGACGACAATACATACAAAAAATACATAAAGATGATAACTAATATAGTTATATTGAGCCTTATCATTTGCATTTCTTCAGCTTTCTGGATTATGTCTATGACTGCAAGCACCTATTATGGTGAGTATGAATGTTCGAATTTGTCTTTAATCGGTGAAAGAATGTCCCATTTTGAAGGTCAAAACTCGTATCTTCTGAAGGTTATAAACTTTATTTAACTTCTGTGGCCTTACTTGGATTTACTAACATGGAAATATACAGTGCCTTGAACGTTTTAAAGCTTTTAATAAATATTGTTTGTCATACTAGTTATACCTGTTCCAAAATATGTTTTATATTTTATGTAATTGTTATATCTATCTTGATGAAAAGCAAGTGAAGTGAAACATAATTTTGCAAAGCAGTTGCAGTGATACTTTTAATAAGAATACTCATAAAGTTCATCAGTTTCATGTATCCTGTAAAAAAAATGAAAATAAATGACACAGTGTTCACATTTGGGTATTTGGAAGATTTGTCTGCTGTTTGGTCACTGCCGAAAAGCAAAATTTGCATAAATAAATATGAGGTACTCTGAACTCAGAACTTGAAGGTTTTGAAGCTGCTGTAGAGCACAAGTATGCCTTTTTACTGATTCATTGATACCCCTTTATAAAAACAGAATACTGTTCAGTTGAAAGGAAAAGTGAAAAATAGAGTGAGAAAGTAAACTCTTATAAATGGTTATAAGTGATTGCCATTTTAGACCTTAGTCGTTTTGCAAAGAAATGTGTGAATAATCTGGTGAATGTTTTCCAAGATACAGATTTCTGGCTGTTCGTTCACGATTCCCAGTAGGGGATGAGGGCTTGGGGAGGGAGGTAAGTAAGTAACTATGACTTGAACTAAATAGAGTAAGCCAGGATTTGTAAATGTAAGTGATCCCTTGGGACCAGGCACCTAATGCAGGTAAATGAAGCTGTCCAAGGCTTTTCTTTGCATGTTAAGCACATGAGAACAGTTTACACTTCTAGAAATAGGATTTTCCCAGTTTTTTTTTTTTAATGTTTCACCCTCTTTGTCTTGCATTTTCCTTTTTTTTTTCATTTTTTAAAAATTTTTATTGTTTTAGTTGATGTACAGTATATGTTACAGGTGTACAATAAAGTGAGTCATAATTTTTAAAAGTTATGCTCCATTTATAGTTACTATAACATTTTCCAAGTTTTGGTAGAAATGTGGGCACAAGCAATAGTTCACATTTATGATCACTTTATATAAAAGGGGGGACTTTAAGTGGTAACACCATGAATGGTCTAAATGAGGTGGTTTCTTTTCCCCTGTAGTCAGTTCTGCCATGTGAGCCTGAACATCCAGGTTTTAAAATAGGAAACAAGAGTCTGGATTTTTTATACTAAATTTCCTAATCTTTATTGACTCAATTATCTGAAAAAAATTATGCTAGCTGAAACAAAACAAAGGATATCACCTTCGGAAAAATCAATTGCTAACCTTTGAATCCTGAGGTGTGTATGTAGCCTGTGGGAATGTTACCTTTTTAAGAAATCTCTGTGAAAGGTAGAGAGAGGAATAATTGGATTGTGTTAAAAAAAAAAAAAAATTGGATCCTGTTTGTTCTGTGCAGTTCTTGAGGTTGAATACGTGCCTCCTTTCCAAAGAAAGAACCAGAAATGCATTTCACATCTTCAAATATGTATCAAATACCCATTATTATAAATAGTGTAAATGGCTCTTAAAACTTAGACAGAACTTATTTTGTCACTCACCAGTAGGATTGTCTCTCTTAAACAAGTTTCAATGTAAATATTTTACTTTGGTGGTTTCATCTTAGTTTCTCTACTTACAACAGTATTTTAATCCAGAATGCATTTATCACAGCTTGCACCCGAGACTAACCTGTGTAGGCTTGACACAATTTATGCTGTACTTCTATAATTTTCCAGGTAACTTTCAGCCTATTTCTCCCTGGCGTTGGCTGTTTTCTGTTGTTGTTCCTGTTTTGATCGTCTCTAATGGCTTTAAGAAGAAAAGTCTAGATCACAGTGGGGCTTTAGGAGGTATGTTTTTCTTTTGAACGTTTGGCGTATAATAATTGCTTGCTTATGTAATTTAAACATGTGGTTTCTAATTCTGAACATATGAGACTATAAGTCACAATGTTACTTACTGTAGACAATGATAAAGTTATGCATTGTTCACCATTCCTATTCTGCCAGAATTTCGAATACTAACATATCCTTTCAGTGTGACATACAAATTGAACTTTGTAGTTGATAACAAGTAAATTAGTGGGATAGACTTTTGAGGACCTTGATTACTCAGCTCTGAGTTGGATTAAATTTTCTGCAGGCAGACACATTGGAGCATTTTACCTCAAGGTAAAATAGAAGAGCCATTGGGAAGAATGTGCTCAGTCATGTCCAGCTTTTTGGGATGCCAGGGACTGTAGCCTGCCAGGCTCCTCTGTCCATGGGATTCTCCAGGCAAGAGTACTAGAGCCGGTTGCCATTTCCTGCTCCAGGGGATCTTCCCTATCCAGGGATTGAACCCAGGTCTCTTGCATCTCCTGCACTGGAGGCAGATTACTTTCCACTGAGCCATCTAAGCCCATTTTGGGAAGAATAGCACTTGGAAATTAATATTAGCAGCCCCAAGCGGAGTAGCCCCAACTGAGTATTCTCAAGTCTTCAGAATTGCGATGAGGACAGGCCATTTATTTATTTTTCTGGCAGATATTTATTAAGCATTTACTGTGTGCCACTCTGCTAGAAACTGGGGGAATAGCTATGAACAAGGGCAAGGTTTCAGATTGTATGGAACTTCTGTTCTTTAGTATCGATAGATGATAAAACACATAAACCTTTTCATATAATGATAAAGTTTATGAGAAAAATTAAAGATAATAAAGTGTGAATATTGGGGAATGTGGGACATTTTTCTGTGAATAGGCTCAGGATTAACCTTTGTGTTAAAGAGGTAGTTTTGAACTGGGACCTAAAAATGTCAGAAGTGAAAAGAACTGCAAGAAGCATGTTCCAGGCTTGACAAAACAAGCAGAAAGGCCCTGACATGTTCAAGCCTGGTTTGTTTGGGAGAGAGAATAAGACTCATTCGACTGAAAAAGTCATGAGAGATAAACATTAAAGAAAGATGCAATGGCCAGATAATACAGAGCTTCGAAGCACAGAAAAATTTTATCCCAAGTTAGAATCCACCGGTCTCAAACCAGAGGAGTGATGGATCTGATATGACTTTGGGATTTTCATATCCTGCCAATGGTATAAGCCCCAAGACATGAGGATTCCCCTCAAATACGTCCTATAGGCTGGGATCACTACACGATGCTGATATTTAGAACTGGCAGGTCTCAAAGCCGCCTACCCAGCCTTCAAGAGGCTTCTCATCATTAGCCCTAATGTACTGTAAACATACTCTCCTCTGTGTTCACATACAGCAGAGATTTTATAAAGTTTTATGAACTAGAGTGGGCCTTCACGGAGGCGAGATAGTCTGATAGGTAAAAGACCAAGCACTAGAATCAGGCAAGAAAGAGTTTGAATAATGGCCGGGGAAGTCATGGGACTTTGAGAAACTTAACCTCCCTGTACCTCAGTGTTCTCTTCAGAGAAGAGGCTTTTTAATATCTTCGTAGAAATTAACATGCCATTGTAAATCAACTATACTTCAACTTTTTAAGGATTCAGAAGGTGAATAAATGCTTCCTGTGCATTAAAAATATCCAACCTAGAGAAGGACAACACCATGAAAGTAACAGCTTAAACTCCATGCACCTCATTTCCAGTAGTACCTTTCAAAGTCCAGGAAGGGCCCTAGCAGTGTGCGCTCATGGTCCTCTTGTTTTGTAAATTTTTCACAGGTAAAAGATTTAAAAAAAAAAAAAAAGCAGGCTCCCAATTTGTAAGTTTTCAAGACCCACAAAATTCTGACCTACCCCTCATTTCATTCTTAGAGTTGCAGCAAGAATGAAATAATTTGTGTGAAGTTTTTAGCTCAGTGCGTAGACACATAGCTGCCATGTATAGGGTGATTACCATTATTAGGCACAGGTCCTTGGGGAATCATGCTCATTCTTGTTCTTCAAAACTGAAACACACTCTTCAAGTTCTATTGAGAAATTGAGAAATCTATTGTTAGCACTTAGCAAACAATTTGAACAATCTCTGATTAAATATAATAATATAGAGTTAAGCTTTCTAAAAATGTTTTTTCTTGGGCATCCTTGCCTTGGTTTTCATTGTTCTTGATCTGTGGGAAGAAGCATCAAAGTCTTGAAGTGCTGTCTTCCTTTGACTTCCATGCTGTTTATTATCCTGTTTTCTCCTCTTACTTTTCTGATCTCCACTTTCTTTTCTTTCCTGCTACCATTTCCTTTTCTGCTTTCTAGCCCTTGGACCTCTATTCCTCTCCTACTTGGCTTCATTTAGAATTAGAAGATAACCATTTAAATCCTGGCATTGCCACCTCTCTCTCTCTGTGAACTTGGCTGCAGCACCTATCTCCTCCAAGCCTCACTTTCTTCATGAAATAGGTCCTTATGGGCTTCTTGACGAGGCTCAAACAAGGAGGTGTGTGGGACACCATATCTCTTTGGTCTGTGAAGTCTTAACACAGTAAACTTCCCACAGACAGACCACACCATACGCTTCTGTTCCCCATGCTGTTTGAATGGTGCTGCACACTTGTAGCAGTGCTTAGGATTTTGAAACCTCCACTCTCCACTCTCTACCTAATCACTCATTCTATAGAAAGTTGGTATCGTTTTTGTTTGGAGCGTCTTTTCCCGTTAAGGATAAAAATCTGTATTGTTGATTCAAAGTCTATCATCGTACTTGGGAAATCTGTCCTAACATGTGACTGCAAGTCACTTAAACTTCGTTTTAATGACTATTCCCACCTGTAAAATGAGAAGGAATAATAATGTCTATAGCACTGACTCATTGTGCGGAGTCATACATATAAAATGATTAGCATAGGACCTGGCACTTAAAACATGTATCTCATAAATGTTAGTATTGTTTTCCTTCCACAATTACTATTATAGTTATAGGGATTTTATTCAGTTTTGCCACAGCATGTCTTTAGTGTGCTTTGAACTGAGAGAGTTTTAGAACATCCTCAGGATCTGGGTATTTGGAGTGCTCTCATCCCCTCGAGAGAAAGAATACTTCTAGAATAAGGAGAGGATCACATAGGGCTTATAAAGCACTGTGCAAGTGATCTGCTCCAGTCTAGTTATTCAGTGTGTTCCTTTGAACATGTCTGTGTAAATAATTTGCCATCAATCTCTTGACAAGTTTAAATTTAATTTCACTTGTCAAGACTCTCGGGTTTATTGATTTTTGTGTTTTTTTTTTTTAATTCATCCTTGCAATAAATATTTAGTTTGCCAGACACTGTTTTGGGCACTGAAGACTAAGAAGTGAAGAAAACAGGTAAAAATTCCACTGTCAAAGAGCTTGCATTTCTAGTTAGGGGAAGCAGATGAGAAGTAGGAGGTGTTTGAGGCATGTAAGCCCAGGAAGATGCTGTAAGGGTAATAGGAGTGCACAGCTAGTGGGGTGTTGTCAGAAAAGGCCAGTGGTTGTGCTTCATGTGGTCTCACAAAAGTGCCCTTACCTCTTTGGTTATCATAGTTCAGGTACGGTTTTCAGTCTTTTCAAATAGAAATCTCATTCAGTCAGGTGCCCAGAATTGATCAGAGCCAAGGAAAACTGGTTTATGTTGCCTACTGCCACAAGGGACTAATCAGTGAGCCAGAGTGATACTTTATTAATCTGATTAAATATAGAACTCCTGGGCCAACTGGGTGCAAACATCACTATTCAGGTCAGACCAGTTGAAAAGTCAGCTTGTATTTAGAAGGTTGCTTTTCAGGTGGCTCAGTGGTAAAGAATCTGCCCGCCAGTGCAGGAGAATTAGGAGACATGGGTTCAATCCCTGGATGAGGAAGATCCCCTGGAGGAGGAAAGGGCAACCCACTCCAGTATTCTTGTCAGGAAAAATCCCACAGACAGAGGAGCCTGGCAGGCTGTGGTCCGTGGGGTCAGAAAGAGTCGGACACAACAGCACAGACACACCTTACAGAGAAACAGTCAGTAATGCAAATGCATAGTTCAGAGATTCCTGACCTTGGTGTAGTGTTCAAGTCTGCCAACCTCTGGTTCTCTTGGCCTTCATATTCTATATTTTGGGCTAACCAGCCTTCTGTTGATTCTCACAGTCTTTCACTAGGCAATAGTATATAGGATATAATTGATTAGATTTGAGTTTATTAGATTAAAAAATTCCAATCATACCTTTCCCTTTTCTGCCTCCCAGAGATTATTCCCAGGCCCCTTTGGTTGCAATTCTAGGTAACTTTCAGCCTAGAGATCTCTTCAAGAAAATTGGAGATACCAAGGTAACTTTTCATGCAAAGATGGGCACAGTGAAGGACAGAAATGGCATGGACCTGACAGAAGCAGAAGACACTAAGAAGTGGCAAGAATACACAGAAGAACTGTACAAAAAAAGATCTTCACAACCCAGATAATCATGATGCTGTGATCACTCACCTGGAGCCAGACATCCTGGAATGTGAAGTCAAGTGGACTTTAGAAAGGATCACTACGAACAAAGCTAGTGGAGAGGATGGCATTCCAGTTGAGCTATTTCAAATCCTAAAAGGTGATGCTGTGAAAGTGCTGCACTCAATATGTCAGCAAATTTGGAAAACTCAGCAGTGGCCACAGGGCTGGAAAAGTCAGTTTTCATTCCAATCCCAAAGAAAGGCAATGCCAAAAAATGCTCAAACAACCACACAGTTGCATTCATCTCACACGCTAGTAAAGTAATGCTCAAAATTCTCCAAGCCAGGCTTCAGCGGTTTGTGAGCCGAGAACTTCCAGATGTTCAGGCTGGTTTTAGAAAAGGCAGAGGAACCAGAGGTCAAATTGCCAACATCCGTTGTATCATCTAAAAGCAAGAGAGTTCCAGGAAAACATCTATTTCTGCTTTATTGACTATGCCAAAGCTTTTGACTGTGTGGATCACAACAAACTGTGGAAAATTCTTCAAGAGATGGGAATACCAGACCACCTGACCTGCCTCTTGAGAAATCTGTATGCAGGTCAAGAAGCAACAGTTAGAACTGGACATGGAACAGCAGACTGGTTCCAAATTAGGAAAGGAGTACATCAAGACTGTATATTGTCACCCTGCTTATTTAACTTATATGCAGAATACATCATTCGAAATGCCGGGCTGGATGAAGCACAAGCTCGGATCAAGATAGCTGAGACAAATATCAATAACCTCAGATATGCAGATGACACCACCCCTATGGCAGAAAGCAAAGAAGAGCTAAAGAGCCTCTTGATGAAAGTGAAAGAGGAGAGTGAAAAAGTTGGCTTAAAACTCAACATTCAGAAAACGAAGATCATGGCATCCGGTCCCATCACTTCATGGCAAATAGATGGGGAAACAAACAGTGGAAACAGTGTCAGACTTTATTTTTTTGTGCTCCAGAATCGCTGCAGATGGTGACTGCAGCCATGAAATTAAAAGATGCTTGCTCCTTGGAAGAAAAGTTATGACCAACCAAAACAGCTTATTAAAAAGCAGAGACATTACTTTGCCAACAAAGATTCGTCTAGTCAAAGGTATGGTTTTTCCAGTAGTCATGTATGGATGTGAGAGTTGGACTATAAAGAAAGCTAAGTGCCAAAGAATTAATGCTTTTGAACTGTGGTGTTGGAGAAGACTCTTGAGAATCCCTTGGACTGCAAGGAGATCCAACCAGTCCATCCTAAAAGAAATCAGTGTTGAATATTCATTGCAGGACTGATGCTGAAGCTGAAACTCCAATACTTTGACCACTTGATGCAAAGAGCTGACTCATTTGAAAAGACCCTGATGCTGGGAAAGATTCAAAGCTGGAGGAGAAGGGACAACAGAGGATGAGATGATTGGATGGCATCACAGACGCAATGGACATGGGTTTGAATAAACTCCGGAGTTGGTGATGGACAGTGAGGCCTGGCGTGCTGCAGTCCATGGGGTGGCAAAGAGTAGGACACAACTGAGCGACTGAACTGACTGATTACCACTATCAGAGCTATTTATAGACAGTGTTGTCTCACTTCCGTAGATCACATCCTCCAGTTACAGAATTAACATGTTTTAAACTCAGAAGATAGCCATAATCCTTGAGTCTTCACATTCTTTGAAAGCTTCCCATTGTTACACGTATTAAGTCCTTAGCACTGGGGAACCATTAGAGATGTTAGAGGTGGGTTGAAGAGGTGGAATAGACATGCGCTGGAGACAGCAGTTACTAATCTAAAAGTTCAGACATAACTGGGAAATACAAAAAATTCTAAGATTTTTAGACTACATCAAAGAAATCATTCCTTTGAAGCATGTTGCCTTCAATTTATTCCTCATTCTGAACCTATCCTCAACTCGAACATTGATTGCTTCACGTGGTATTTTGCGGTGCTGAAGTAAAGGGCAGCCCCCTGGAGAAGGGCGGGGCCCAGTGGTCCTGAGGGAGAAAGACACTGACTGTTGCTTCATATGCCTCCGAATGTTTTGGCTTTCCTCTCCGGTGCTGTGTACTGTGAGCATGTGTGCGCATTTGCTCAGCTGTGCCCAACTCTTTGCGACCCCGTGGACTGTAGCCTGCCAGGCTCCTCTGTCAGTGGGATTTTCCAGGCAAGAATACTGGAGTGGGTTACCATTTCCTTCTCCTGGGGGCCGGGCCTTCCTTGATAGCTCAGTTGGTAAAGAATCCACTTGCAATGGGGGATACCTGGGTTTGATCCCTGGGTTGGGGAGATCCCCTGGAGAAGGGAAACGCTACCCACTCCAGTATTCTAGCCTGGAGAACGCCATGGAGTGGGTAGCCTGGGTCAGACATGACTGAGCGGCTTTCACTTTTCTCCAGGGGATCTTCCCGACTCAGGAATCAAACCCATGTTACCTGCATTGGCAGGTGGATTCTTTATCACTGAGCCACCAGGGAAGCCCACTTGTGTACTACTTGTGTAATATATTTTTTAAAAAATTGAAAAGACTTAAAGGTTGGATAACATAATAACATCATTATTATTATTACAATAATAATCATAATTGCAACAATAATGTGATTGTTGAGGTTTTGCCACTGTAACTGCTATTTAATATTATTGCCAATGATCCTCGTTAATATTTATTGAGGACCTCCTATGTGCTGACTCATATAATAAGCATAGTNAAGAGTAGGACACAACTGAGCGACTGAACTGACTGATTACCACTATCAGAGCTATTTATAGACAGTGTTGTCTCACTTCCGTAGATCACATCCTCCAGTTACAGAATTAACATGTTTTAAACTCAGAAGATAGCCATAATCCTTGAGTCTTCACATTCTTTGAAAGCTTCCCATTGTTACACGTATTAAGTCCTTAGCACTGGGGAACCATTAGAGATGTTAGAGGTGGGTTGAAGAGGTGGAATAGACATGCGCTGGAGACAGCAGTTACTAATCTAAAAGTTCAGACATAACTGGGAAATACAAAAAATTCTAAGATTTTTAGACTACATCAAAGAAATCATTCCTTTGAAGCATGTTGCCTTCAATTTATTCCTCATTCTGAACCTATCCTCAACTCGAACATTGATTGCTTCACGTGGTATTTTGCGGTGCTGAAGTAAAGGGCAGCCCCCTGGAGAAGGGCGGGGCCCAGTGGTCCTGAGGGAGAAAGACACTGACTGTTGCTTCATATGCCTCCGAATGTTTTGGCTTTCCTCTCCGGTGCTGTGTACTGTGAGCATGTGTGCGCATTTGCTCAGCTGTGCCCAACTCTTTGCGACCCCGTGGACTGTAGCCTGCCAGGCTCCTCTGTCAGTGGGATTTTCCAGGCAAGAATACTGGAGTGGGTTACCATTTCCTTCTCCTGGGGGCCGGGCCTTCCTTGATAGCTCAGTTGGTAAAGAATCCACTTGCAATGGGGGATACCTGGGTTTGATCCCTGGGTTGGGGAGATCCCCTGGAGAAGGGAAACGCTACCCACTCCAGTATTCTAGCCTGGAGAACGCCATGGAGTGGGTAGCCTGGGTCAGACATGACTGAGCGGCTTTCACTTTTCTCCAGGGGATCTTCCCGACTCAGGAATCAAACCCATGTTACCTGCATTGGCAGGTGGATTCTTTATCACTGAGCCACCAGGGAAGCCCACTTGTGTACTACTTGTGTAATATATTTTTTAAAAAATTGAAAAGACTTAAAGGTTGGATAACATAATAACATCATTATTATTATTACAATAATAATCATAATTGCAACAATAATGTGATTGTTGAGGTTTTGCCACTGTAACTGCTATTTAATATTATTGCCAATGATCCTCGTTAATATTTATTGAGGACCTCCTATGTGCTGACTCATATAATAAGCATAGTATTAAAATTATCTCATTTAACTTTTCACAGTAAGCCAATGAGGTAGGAATTATTAATACACTAATGAGAAACTGCAGCTTAAAGTTAGGTAACATCTAGTTATTCAGTAGTAAGTGTAGCAGTTGAGGCTTTAACTTCAGAATGTTCAGCTCCAGAGGTGAAGTACTTTATTACTTTATTAGTACTTTATACAGCATTATCCTGTTTCTTGCACTCTCAGTTAAAATGTACTGAACTTAAGTAAAATGCCAATAATCAAGTAATTCAGTGACTGATGAATCAGTCTAGATTGAGCTAACCAATGGAAGGAATTACTTCAGAAATAGGAATCTGGGCCCTTGTTCTGTTATTTAATACTTAAATTATTAAATACATAGTAGCATACTTAATTGTTTAATATCTATTCTGTTACTTAGTGGTGTTTTGTTGTTGTGTTATTTAATAAAAATCTTCATATAGCAAAACTGAATATATTTATCTTAAGAGTTACAGAGAGCAGAGATTGTCCGCCATGCAGTTAGGGGTGGAAGAGGTTGTAGTTAGTAATATTATACTAGCAGGTACCCTGGATATGGCCATAGAAGATAGCTGTGCCTGAATGTGCTCATCACATTCTCGGAAAATGCAAGGCTGGAAGTACTCATCTGTATGCATGAATATATATGCATGAGTGTATTTTTGTATGTGTGTATTCACTTGCTTTGTCCACAAAAAGCAAATATATCTCAGTAGACATGGGCAGACCATGAGCCTAGATTTTGACCTCTAATATCCATTCCCCACTGGAATGAACCAGAGCTCCTCAGAGAAATGGCTGCTTTCAGGGCTGGGGCAAAGTGGGTTTAAGATGAGCCTCAAGCATTCCGTTATGCCAGGAAGAAAAGAAATGCTTAAAAATAGATATATAGAGAGATCATGTCATATGAATCCAGTTTTGAGCTTATCCATTTTGTGTGTTTTGTCTGCTGTTGGTACAGCCACCTGTGCTGTCTTTTGGTCACTTATTTGCATGGGTTATCTTTTTCAGTTCTTTCACTTTCAACCTATTGTGTTTTTTAGATTTAAAGCAAGTCTCTTGTAGTCAGCGTATAGTTGGACTGGTATTTTTATCGATTGTGCAGTCTCTGTTATTTTGATTGTATCACTTAACCCATTTACATTTAAAATAATTATTAATAAGTAGAGACTTATTTCTGTCATGTTGGAATTTGTTTTCTGTGTGCCTCTTTCTCCCAGATTCACTCTTGGATGGTCTATTTACTGAATTTTTTGTAAAGTGGAAAAAAAATACCAGGTATGGTAGGGTAATGTAAAAAATAGAAACTTGAAAGACTATGCTGCTGCTGCTAAGTCACTTTAGTCGGGTCCGACTCTGTGCGACCCCACCAGGCTCCCCTGGCCCTGGGATGCTCCAGGCAAGAACATTGGAGTGGGGTGCCGTTTCCTCCTCCAATGCTTGAAAAAGAGAAGTGAAAGTGAAGTCAGTTGTGTCCGAGTACTAGTGACCCCACCAGGCTCTGCCGTCCATGGGATTTTCCAGGCAAGAGTACTGGAGTGGGTTGCCATTTCATACTGTTTGGTAATGTCTTAGTTGGTAAAAATGTAAATATATTAGAAATGAACATTTCCAGTTTTAATATGAAAATAACTGAAAAAAAATCCATTCTTTTTTTTCCACAGTATTAGTGTATGGACTAAGTGTAATTTTGTATATATGTGTTTCTTTCAGGGCTCGTGGTTGGATTTATCCTAACCATTGCCAATTTCAGCTTTTTCACCTCTTTGCTGATGTTTTTTCTTTCTTCCTCAAAACTTACTAAATGGAAGGGAGAAGCAAAGAAACGTCTAGATTCAGAATACAAGGAAGGTAAAGTGAATTATATTTAATGTCACTTTAATTAGTAACTTTTATTTCATCTTAACATATCATAAGCATTTAATCAGAACCTGTTTAGACTCATGAAACATAAATTTAAATTTTATATGAGAATTACTTAAAGTAGTGGCCTGATATAGTTTGTTATTACTTTACCATGATAGTAAGAACAGCAGAATTTTATAGTACTAAAGTCTATCGTTAATTGTTCTGAAACAATATAGAATGTGGGCAGCGTTATCCCACTTTTAGTCATTTTAAAAATTATAGTCATTTTTCTTTTCTTTAATTTTACAGTGTAAATTAGGAGCAGTTATAGGTAACTGCATGATTTTCCTCCTGAGGAGGGAACATCCTTGTGCTCTTCATTTTCTTGTTGGATCCTAGGTGGGCAGAGAAACTGGATTCAGGTGTTCTGTAATGGCGCTGTGCCCACGGAGCTGGCCCTGCTGTACATGATAGAAAGTGGCCCTGGGGAAATCCCAATAGATTTTTCCAAACAGCACACTGCTTCCTGGATGTGTTTGTCTCTCTTGGCTGCACTGGCCTCCTCTACTGGAGACACATGGGCTTCAGAAGTTGCCCCTGTTCTGAGTAAAAGCATGCCAAGGCTGATAACAACCTGGGAGAAAGTTCCAGTTGGTGAGTCTTTATTTAAGTTTCTTAAAAAAAAAAAAAAGTGAACAGGGACTTCCCTGGTGATCCAGTAGTTAAGACTCCGAGGTTCCACCGCAGGGGATCTAGGTTCCATCCATGATCAGGATCTAAGATCCCTCATGACACACAGTGTGGCCAAAAAAAATGCCTCTTGATTTACTGTGTTTCTTATTTAAAAGCCTTTTAAGAATTTCAGTTTGGGGTCTCCCATAGTGGTCCAATGGCTAAAGCTCCATGCTCCAAGTGCAGGAGGTCTGAGTTCCATTCCTGGTCAGGAAATTAGATCCTGCATGCCACAAGGAAGAGTGAGGACCTGACATGCCAAAACTGAAGCCCAGTGCAGCCAAATAAATAAATAATTTTTTTTAAAGAGAGAATTTCAGTCTTCCCCCTTAATTGGAAAATGACTATAGACTATTAAACTGGTGATAATAAGTAATATTTGCAGGAAGTGTTATGAACTCCTAGATAAATTGTATGCAAACATAGAGATTGACCTGCAGGCTTATCAGTAGGGAGGGAAAAGGAAAGAAATGATAGAGTATCTCTTGGGAGCTTGTTACCTGGTTAGTTTGATGTGTATCTCATTTCCCCATTATTGTTATCAACTGTTGCTACTGCTCTTAATAGTACTACTACTAGTGCTTTATCATCATCTCCTCCTCTCCTTCTTCTCCTGTTTCCTTCCTTTTGTCCCCTTCATTATCAGCAGCAGCTGCAACATAACAGTTAATATATTTGAGTGCCTGCTATGTGCAAAGCAGTGTTCTGACTGCTCTCCATTCTTACTGTTTACTCTTAATAATCATGTGAATTGGTCCTTTTATTGTTTATATCTCACAAACAAGTAAACTGAAGCATAGAGAAGTTACATAACTTCATCACAGTCACCAAGCTTGGAAATGCCAGAACTGAGAGTGAAACCACGCAGCCTGGCTCTCCTGAACTCACTGCTGAAAATGTCAAGAATTATTGAGGAGAAAAGCCTCTTTTCTAAGTAGGAGGGTCTTTGGATTGCATCAGAGTGAACCCTTTCTTTGAGTTTGTTTTGATTAGATGGGTACCAAATGTTTTGCTTCTTTTGACTTCATGTGTTGGCTAATGGTTCACCAGCTGATTTTGTCATGTTCTCCTTTAGGGACCAATGGAGGAGTGACGATGGTGGGCCTTGCCTCCAGTCTTCTTGGTGGAACCTTTGTGGGCATCACTTACTTCCTCACACAGTTGGTTTTTGTTAATGATTTAGACATTTCTGCTCCCCAGTGGCCAGTTATTGCATTTGGAGGTCTGGCTGGATTACTAGGATCAATTGTGGATTCATATTTAGGGGCTACCATGCAATTTAGTGGTAAGAACATAACCTTATTTTTGCAGCTTATTGGGGTATTAAAGAAATGAGGACTCAGCCACACACAGTAGTAGTAGTGCCTAGCCACTTCAGAGACGATATGTTTTAGACATATCTTAGATATGTCATGTTTATGGATAAAAAATTCTAGGACTGTATTTTTGACTAATTGTAAACAAGTTATTTTAGTTTCTTTTCTATGGAAAGTGGAAAGCATTACAACAGAGATATTTAATGTAAGGTTGTTTTTTCACCTGCGCTACAGGTTGATTGCTAAAGGTAGTAGTCTGATCATGACACTGAGTAACCGTGTACTTAAAACAGAAAGAAAAGAGACAGGGGCTTCCATGGTGGTGCAGTGGATAGGAGTCTGCCTAGCAGTGCAGGAGACACAGGTTGGATCCCTGATGAGGAGGATTCCACGTGCCGTGGAGCAGCTGGGCCTGAGTGCCAGCACACTGAAACCCGCTGGGTTAGAGCCCGTGTTCCCCAGCAGGAGGAGCCGGCACGGTGAGGAGCCCGCACACTGGAACAGAGACGCTGTCACTCTCCACAGCTAGGAAGAGCCTGTGCAAAACAGTGAGACCTGGTGCAGCCAAAAACAAAATAAATGCGTTAAAAAAGAAAGAGAAAGAAATGGGGAAGAAATATGCAAAAGGAAAAAAGAGAGATAAGATAATAAAAACAATCCCAAAGACACAGGTTGTTAAGGGAGCCAGAATAATAGGGCAAAGTCTGTCATACAATTTTGAATTTCTTTTTCTTTTGTGATAAACTGACTGAAAGAGAATTATTCCTGCAGAGCAATGAGTAGAAGCTATACAGGGAATGATCATGCAGGAGACAGATGCATTTGTTTATGGGATTTTAATCCCAGGGAAGCAGAATTTGGGAGTCAGATCAGTCTTACACACCTCTTTCCATTTGTTTTCCAAATCCATTTGAGAAATAATTCTTCTGCTAACCTGATGCTACACAGATGATGTACTTTTCTACTGTGGCGTCATGTCTGCTAGTCTTGCATCAAGATACATAAGCATTCTCTCCAACATTTTCTGTGCTTTGCACCTAAGGCTCTCCTGTCATGTCAGTGTACCAACTTGTTCTCTTTGGTGTGTCTTTGCTCCAGCCTCCGACCAACCACGTCTTCTCCTTTGATTCATACAGTGAAGAGGCTGGAAGTCTCCAGATAGTTCCTCAAACACAGTGCTCCCGGTCTCTCTTCACACCCCCATATAATCTGGTTCTACCAACAAAACATCTGCTCTCTCAGCTTCATTAGTCTTATCTAGATGCTGGGAGGAAGCAGTCGGATTTTAATTTATACTAAAGGGTCAGTAACCATACATAGAACACATTACACAGAGCCTAGGTTTTATTCTAAACTGAGTTCTTACTTGGAAATTTCTGATCATATTGAATGGGTTGGGAAAAAAATGTGGGCTGGGGGGCAGATTGGATTCATCTCTGTGTGCCTCCTTTGTGTGAGCACCTTGCTGGGCCTTAGTATCTATTGTAGAGGTTTCAAAGGTGACCCCTGCTTTCAGGAGCCTTCCATGTGGTCTTAGAGGGGAGCCCCTGGGAAGGCAAGCCCAATCTGCCAGTTTCATGCCACCTCTGTTTTTCAAGGCCTCCCTTCTCCTTCTGAAAGAACTCCAGCATTGTTGAGAGACCAGTATTGAGGTGTACTGAGATCCACTTCTTCAAGGAGGCCTTTTGTAACCATGGGTTCAGTGTTACCATGTAGGTGTCCACTAAAGTCATTCTTTGAATGACCAAGAATCTTTACAAGGTTAGCTTCTTTAGAGGGGAAAGCTAATTTGTGTTTTTTTTGCTGTTGTCTTTTTAAAATCAAGTCATTTGGATTTTCAACTTCATTCGCTTCTTTTTCATTCCAGGTTTGGATGAAAGCACCGGCATGGTGGTCAACAGCCCCAGGAAGGAGGTGAAGTACATATCCGGAAAACCAATTCTCGACAACAATGCCGTGAATCTGTTTACTTCTGTCCTTGTAGCCCTCGTGCTCCCAACTGCTGCTTGGGGTTTTTGGCCTAGACAGTGAACTTTATTTCATTTACCAAAGTTAAACTATGATGAATTTAGCTAAACTTGCAATTCCAAGCTTTATCCCAAGAAGAATAACTGTAATGACAAAGCAGAAGTACCAGTTCCTCCTCTAGTCCATTATGATGGCATGCCACTGTTTTCCTGTGATGTGTTTCTAACAGCTAATGTCTTCCCAGTGAAAGACAAGACTCAATTTAGCTTTTTTTCTTCTGCTGAATAGAACTTGAACAGTGAAGTTATAATGTCCCAATATATTGAACTGAAAGTTCCTGCATAGTAGATATAAATTTTGTTTTGTTTATTTAAATCAGCAAAGGGACTAAAAGTGATAACATTTTTAAATGGTTGAGTTGTGATGGAGAAATGCCTCCCTGCCAGTTACCCAGATGTCGTATCCATTTTAAGTATTTAAACGAATGTGTGCGGAGGCCTGTGTGTATCCTGGACTTCTCCCGTTACCTGCCACTTACTACTGTGAAAAGTGTGGCGCTTGGTTCCTGGTGAGCTGCAAGGCCTTCTCCATGTTTGTTCTTCCTTCCTCAGAGTTAGTGATGGAAAAAAAAGTAAGTGTCTTTTTCATGTGACTATTAGAATGCACACAAAAAAGATTATTTTTAAGTAAAAGCAAAAGAGATACCTGAGATCTAAAAAATGTACACCTTTCTATATATTTCAGTTGGGGTCTCTGAGCAGAAGTGATCTTAAATTTAATACCTTTAAGGTATTTTGTAGCTTTCTTTGAAATTTGTCTATGAATGTGGTTTACCTTAGCATCTTGACCAGTGAGAGTCACTGGAAAATTAGTGCAATTATTGTTTCATTTGCTGTCCTAGAATTCACTGGAAGATGCTGTGATTTCCTATTAAGGTGTGCTCTCCTCTATTACAGCCTCAACCAAAGTGAATGCTACTTTCAGTTACGTTCTTCAGTTTGATGGAAGTGCTTAAGGAGTTTAATATAGTATGGATTATTGTGCTAAAAGTATTTTGAAATATCTCTCATGTGATTTCAATATCTTTCTTTCCCTGCCCCTTGTGCATTCATAGAAAAATTGAGGAGAGATTAATGAATAAGCCACTATCAGAGTGGAGAAGGCTTAGAATTTTTTATTGGTGACTGCTTCAGTGATTATCTAGAAATGACTTGGTTCAGGAAGAATTTTTTAAAAAACAGTTGACACACTTAAGCCTTAAGCCAAACAACTCAGTGGGTCTCAACCTATCTGCTTTGTGTATACATTGACATCACCTGAGCATCTTTTTAAAGAAATACTTAGATCTGCGCTTCTTCCAAAAATTCTGATTTATGTGGTCTGGGACACAGACTGAGTATTGGGACTTTTTAAAGCTCTGGCTGCACCTTAGAATTGTGTTTTTAAACACAATTTTAATAGGGAGTTTTTAAAAACACTGTTGTAAAGGCTACTCTTTAGACTAAGTAAATCAGAATGTCTGAAAGTGAGATCCATGCATGGGTTATTTTTAGAAAACTCCCTAGGAGAGTCCAGTGTTTAAACAGTTTGAGAACTATGAAATAAGAATATGCTGTCCTTAGTCGTGCTTGACTCTTTACAGCCCTATGAATGGCCTGTAGCCTGCTAGCCTTTTCTGTCCATGGGATTTTTCCAGGCAAGAATATTGGAGTGGGTTGCCATTTCCTCCTCCAGAAGATCTTGCCAGTGCAGGGATTGAACCCACTTTTCCTGTGTCTCCTGCATTAGCAGGCAGATTCTTTACCACTGAGCCACTAAGGAAGCCCCAAATTAAGAATATCTTTATACAAATGTCAAATCATTATGTTGTACACCTGCAATTAATGTTATATATCTGAAATTAATGTTGTATATCAATTATAGTTCAATAAAAATAAAAAAGAATACCCCATACCTAAAAGTCTCAAAAGAATGGGGCTTTTCATTTTTATGCAGACAGCTATTAGCAACAGTACTGGGTGCTGTCTTTATGAATAGATAGCTTCTGGTAATAAAAAGTCTTACATGACTTCCCAGATCATTTCTCTGTCATTTTTTTATATGCAGCTTGTGTGTTCCTACAGCTGTTCTAACATTCCTTTTTTCTCTTTTCCTGGAGATTTAACCTCATGACATTCTTTGGGGCAGACATACTCATTGGAACCATTTTGGGGTTTGGAGGAATCACCACATTGGAGACAGTTTGGGGACATACACTTACAATCCTTTATTTGAAAACCGAGGGCTAGTTGTGTTTTGGAATCAAAATTTTTCAGATTTTAGACAAGTGATAGGGTAAATATAAAATATTTTACGTAAAACTGTGCAAAGAGTCTAGAAGGGCACCCATTACCAAATACACTGATATTTCTGTGGTGGATATATATGAATACCACTAATAAACGTGATAACCAAAGACACTGAGAGCCTCAGATCAGGTCAGATCAGTTTTTGTCACAAAATTTAGGAAGAAACTCTCTGTTTGCCGAGCATGTTTGGATATGATAATTGTAGACTTTAAAAAAAATGTATTTAGAAAAAAAATTTCCATGTATTAGATATTTTACTGTAACAATAAACAGTTTATGTAAAAAATGCTTTTCATGGAAAGAGCTCCATGGAGGCATTTATTAAAGTAATATGTGTACTGCTGCCCACCTAGGCAGCCTAAAGGCATACGTTGTATTTCTTGCCATACTATCACACGGTAGAAAAGAGCAAGGTATATGTGGCTCAGGGCAGCTCCTAAAGGAGATCTGAAGACTTCAAGGAGTATTACTTGAAGACTCATGAAAGGGAGCCATCAATAGAACAGTGAACTGATAAGACAAGGCATTTCATTCCTAGCTTTTCTCATCACTTAAGTTATCTATGCCTTGGCCCAGGTGTGGATGGTGGTGGTTTAGTCACTAAGTCATGTCCAGCTCTTGCGACCCCATGGACTGTAACCTGCCAGGCTCCTCTGTCCATGGGATTCTCCAGGCAAGAATACTGGAGTGGGTTGCCATTTCCTTCTCCAGGGAATCTTCCCAACCCAGGAATCAGTATCTCTTTTTTCTAGTTATTTTACCTGTAGGATGCTGAGTCCAGAAATGCCAACCTCATCCCAATTAGGCATAGACTTAGTATAAAGAAAAATCATGTGAGGTGACATGTTGTAAACGTTGCCACGTGCCTGCAGTGCAGCTGCTGCCTGTCTGCACCTGGGCGTCCTGCAGCCCCACCCTCTGGTGTTCCTGACGCCACCACAGTGAGAGGAGACTGCTTGGCCAGCAGATCCCAAGTGACTTGCAAGAGCTTTCAGTGTGAATGCACAAATGTGCAACTGCACCATGGAGTATTGTTGCTATAACTTCAAATGGTTCTGAACATTTAAAAAATAAGTGTTCAATATATGTTAATTAAGTTGTTTGAGGCTAATCAGCTTTCCCGTTTTAAGAGTCACTAAAAATTGATAATTAGGAACATATTTCTGGAAGAACATTTAAAAACTAGTTTGGTTGCATGAACTTTACAGGACTGCTGTGATGCCAGTGTTTCTCAATTAGAATTGTGTGACACAATTCTAATGGCTTTGGAACTAATGAATCAGGAAGTGATTATAGAAGGGGTAGGGTTGAGGTGGCAAAGCTCCTGAATTTATTTTTTCTGACAATACATGTTAATTCCCTTTCATTTATCATAGTCACATCCTTCAAAAATTACTTTACACATGTAGCAACTCTTTTTTTAATGTTTGAATTTTTTAATGTGTAATTAATACTCTGAATCTTTCTTTTTAAAAAATTGTAACACTAGAGGTAAACTAAAATATCCTTTGCCTCCACTGTCTTCTCAACAAATCTAGCTTTCTCCCACCTTCAAGATAACTGCTAGAAATTTGAGGTATTTTCTAGATATTACTTGTTTTGGATGTCTTTTAATATATATAAATCAGTCAGATTTTCTTATAATTTGCACTGTCATTTTGCTGCTTCAAGTCAGGTACTTATACCCAAGAAAAACCTATTTAGGAAACATTATTAGAAGGATATATACAAAAATATTAATGTGTTATCTGTTATGATTATAGATTGTTTATTTCTGAAATAAAGTTTATGATCTATTAATTATTTGCCAATAAAGCTACTGTTAAAATACTTATACAAATCTATGAGATTTTTGTTTTTGGCTGTGCCGTGCTTCTTGTGGGATTTCAGTTCCCTGGCCACAGACTGAACTCGGGCCTCAGCAGTGAAAGCACCAAATTCTAATCACTGGACTGCCAGGGAATTCCCTAAATACTTTTCTAAAAGTCTGCAGTCAAATAAGTTTCTTCTGCAAATGAAAAAATGCTCAGAGTAACCAAAATAATCTCTGGGAATAACCTCTCTTCCCTACCACCCTTGCCCATTGTTATTTTAAATGGTATTCCCTCTCTTTATGAACAGCCTTATTAGCAATGAATTTGAAAAGTAAAACAGGGTTTCAAGCAACATAAATCCAGTCACCCAACATTCACCTGATGTCTTTATGCTTCAGGTACTGTGTTCTAGATCTAGTGAATCAAAGATGACTGGGATAAAGACTGTGCCCTCTGGGTCTGATAAGAGTGGGGAAGACAGACGTGTGTAACTAGCTTGTTGAATAAATGTGACACATGGACTGTGTTAATCACAGTCCACTTTTTGTCTTCTATTGGCCCTTCAAACTTCCCATAACCTTATATAGCAACATGGACATTTGCCATGTGAATAGCAAGTGATCACATTTGCCATGTGATCATTCCTTCTTGTTCCTAGAAACAGGTGGGAGAATGGGTGAACTCTCAGAGAACAGAGAACCACATTCCCCTTCCCCACTGCAGGCTTCCAGCTGAAGCAGGTTCAAGCTGAGAGTGGGGATTTGGTAGGGGAAGATTTGTTCTTATGTTTGGCTTTTATTTTTTAACCCAGGTGTGTCGATTCTAAATGCTGAATTGAGACTGGTGATAAACTCAAGTTTTGCTGATTCTGGTTGACTAAATGTTTGTATGGCCTCACATGTTGAAATTGTAACCTCCAGTGTGATGGTGGTAGGAGATGGGGCTTTGGGAGGTGATTGGATCATTGATCCTCCTGAATGGGATCAGTGCCTTATAAAACATATGCCAGAGAGCTCTCTTGTCCTCTCCATCACATGAGGACACTTGAGAACATGGCCATCTGCAACCCAGAAGGGGGCCCTCACAAAATCCGACCTTGCTGCCACCCTGACCTTGGACTTCTAGCCTCCAGAACTGTGAAACGTAAACTTC
The DNA here is from genome assembly GCA_006410735.1 of Raphicerus campestris. NCBI lineage: Eukaryota > Metazoa > Chordata > Mammalia > Artiodactyla > Bovidae > Raphicerus > Raphicerus campestris. Next base: position 566,142 of record SJYW01001686.1, read on the forward strand.
TGTTGCTTGTAGGTCACCCAGTCTCTGGTACTTTTGCTACAGCCATTGGAACAGACTGAGACACTGGTGTAGAAGTGGGAAGGGAGATAGAGGCAGGAAGAAATAAGTCTGCAATGATAGTTTTGGTTGTCTAGGCATGGCAGATGGTGACTGCAGCCATGAAATTAAAAGACATTCCTTGGGAGAAAAGTTATGACCAACCTCGACAGCATATTAAAAAGTAGAGACATTACTTTACCAACAAAGGTCCATNCTATTACAGCCTCAACCAAAGTGAATGCTACTTTCAGTTACGTTCTTCAGTTTGATGGAAGTGCTTAAGGAGTTTAATATAGTATGGATTATTGTGCTAAAAGTATTTTGAAATATCTCTCATGTGATTTCAATATCTTTCTTTCCCTGCCCCTTGTGCATTCATAGAAAAATTGAGGAGAGATTAATGAATAAGCCACTATCAGAGTGGAAAAGGCTTAGAATTTTTTATTGGTGACTGCTTCAGTGATTATCTAGAAATGACTTGGTTCAGGAAGAATTTTTTAAAAAACAGTTGACACACTTAAGCCTTAAGCCAAACAACTCAGTGGGTCTCAACCTATCTGCTTTGTGTATACATTGACATCACCTGAGCATCTTTTTAAAGAAATACTTAGATCTGCGCTTCTTCCAAAAATTCTGATTTATGTGGTCTGGGACACAGACTGAGTATTGGGACTTTTTAAAGCTCTGGCTGCACCTTAGAATTGTGTTTTTAAACACAATTTTAATAGGGAGTTTTTAAAAACACTGTTGTAAAGGCTACTCTTTAGACTAAGTAAATCAGAATGTCTGAAAGTGAGATCCATGCATGGGTTATTTTTAGAAAACTCCCTAGGAGAGTCCAGTGTTTAAACAGTTTGAGAACTATGAAATAAGAATATGCTGTCCTTAGTCGTGCTTGACTCTTTACAGCCCTATGAATGGCCTGTAGCCTGCTAGCCTTTTCTGTCCATGGGATTTTTCCAGGCAAGAATATTGGAGTGGGTTGCCATTTCCTCCTCCAGAAGATCTTGCCAGTGCAGGGATTGAACCCACTTTTCCTGTGTCTCCTGCATTAGCAGGCAGATTCTTTACCACTGAGCCACTAGGGAAGCCCCAAATTAAGAATATCTTTATACAAATGTCAAATCATTATGTTGTACACCTGCAATTAATGTTATATATCTGAAATTAATGTTGTATATCAATTATAGTTCAATAAAAATAAAAAAGAATACCCCATACCTAAAAGTCTCAAAAGAATGGGGCTTTTCATTTTTATGCAGACAGCTATTAGCAACAGTACTGGGTGCTGTCTTTATGAATAGATAGCTTCTGGTAATAAAAAGTCTTACATGACTTCCCAGATCATTTCTCTGTCATTTTTTTATATGCAGCTTGTGTGTTCCTACAGCTGTTCTAACATTCCTTTTTTCTCTTTTCCTGGAGATTTAACCTCATGACATTCTTTGGGGCAGACATACTCATTGGAACCATTTTGGGGTTTGGAGGAATCACCACATTGGAGACAGTTTGGGGACATACACTTACAATCCTTTATTTGAAAACCGAGGGCTAGTTGTGTTTTGGAATCAAAATTTTTCAGATTTTAGACAAGTGATAGGGTAAATATAAAATATTTTACGTAAAACTGTGCAAAGAGTCTAGAAGGGCACCCATTACCAAATACACTGATATTTCTGTGGTGGATATATATGAATACCACTAATAAACGTGATAACCAAAGACACTGAGAGCCTCAGATCAGGTCAGATCAGTTTTTGTCACAAAATTTAGGAAGAAACTCTCTGTTTGCCGAGCATGTTTGGATATGATAATTGTAGACTTTAAAAAAAATGTATTTAGAAAAAAAATTTCCATGTATTAGATATTTTACTGTAACAATAAACAGTTTATGTAAAAAATGCTTTTCATGGAAAGAGCTCCATGGAGGCATTTATTAAAGTAATATGTGTACTGCTGCCCACCTAGGCAGCCTAAAGGCATACGTTGTATTTCTTGCCATACTATCACACGGTAGAAAAGAGCAAGGTATATGTGGCTCAGGGCAGCTCCTAAAGGAGATCTGAAGACTTCAAGGAGTATTACTTGAAGACTCATGAAAGGGAGCCATCAATAGAACAGTGAACTGATAAGACAAGGCATTTCATTCCTAGCTTTTCTCATCACTTAAGTTATCTATGCCTTGGCCCAGGTGTGGATGGTGGTGGTTTAGTCACTAAGTCATGTCCAGCTCTTGCGACCCCATGGACTGTAACCTGCCAGGCTCCTCTGTCCATGGGATTCTCCAGGCAAGAATACTGGAGTGGGTTGCCATTTCCTTCTCCAGGGAATCTTCCCAACCCAGGAATCAGTATCTCTTTTTTCTAGTTATTTTACCTGTAGGATGCTGAGTCCAGAAATGCCAACCTCATCCCAATTAGGCATAGACTTAGTATAAAGAAAAATCATGTGAGGTGACATGTTGTAAACGTTGCCACGTGCCTGCAGTGCAGCTGCTGCCTGTCTGCACCTGGGCGTCCTGCAGCCCCACCCTCTGGTGTTCCTGACGCCACCACAGTGAGAGGAGACTGCTTGGCCAGCAGATCCCAAGTGACTTGCAAGAGCTTTCAGTGTGAATGCACAAATGTGCAACTGCACCATGGAGTATTGTTGCTATAACTTCAAATGGTTCTGAACATTTGAAAAATAAGTGTTCAATATATGTTAATTAAGTTGTTTGAGGCTAATCAGCTTTCCTGTTTTAAGAGTCACTAAAAATTGATAATTAGGAACATATTTCTGGAAGAACATTTAAAAACTAGTTTGGTTGCATGAACTTTACAGGACTGCTGTGATGCCAGTGTTTCTCAATTAGAATTGTGTGACACAATTCTAATGGCTTTGGAACTAATGAATCAGGAAGTGATTATAGAAGGGGTAGGGTTGAGGTGGCAAAGCTCCTGAATTTATTTTTTCTGACAATACATGTTAATTCCCTTTCATTTATCATAGTCACATCCTTCAAAAATTACTTTACACATGTAGCAACTCTTTTTTTAATGTTTGAATTTTTTAATGTGTAATTAATACTCTGAATCTTTCTTTTTAAAAAATTGTAACACTAGAGGTAAACTAAAATATCCTTTGCCTCCACTGTCTTCTCAACAAATCTAGCTTTCTCCCACCTTCAAGATAACTGCTAGAAATTTGAGGTATTTTCTAGATATTACTTGTTTTGGATGTCTTTTAATATATATAAATCAGTCAGATTTTCTTATAATTTGCACTGTCATTTTGCTGCTTCAAGTCAGGTACTTATACCCAAGAAAAACCTATTTAGGAAACATTATTAGAAGGATATATACAAAAATATTAATGTGTTATCTGTTATGATTATAGATTGTTTATTTCTGAAATAAAGTTTATGATCTATTAATTATTTGCCAATAAAGCTACTGTTAAAATACTTATACAAATCTATGAGATTTTTGTTTTTGGCTGTGCCGTGCTTCTTGTGGGATTTCAGTTCCCTGGCCACAGACTGAACTCGGGCCTCAGCAGTGAAAGCACCAAATTCTAATCACTGGACTGCCAGGGAATTCCCTAAATACTTTTCTAAAAGTCTGCAGTCAAATAAGTTTCTTCTGCAAATGAAAAAATGCTCAGAGTAACCAAAATAATCTCTGGGAATAACCTCTCTTCCCTACCACCCTTGCCCATTGTTATTTTAAATGGTATTCCCTCTCTTTATGAACAGCCTTATTAGCAATGAATTTGAAAAGTAAAACAGGGTTTCAAGCAACATAAATCCAGTCACCCAACATTCACCTGATGTCTTTATGCTTCAGGTACTGTGTTCTAGATCTAGTGAATCAAAGATGACTGGGATAAAGACTGTGCCCTCTGGGTCTGATAAGAGTGGGGAAGACAGACGTGTGTAACTAGCTTGTTGAATAAATGTGACACATGGACTGTGTTAATCACAGTCCACTTTTTGTCTTCTATTGGCCCTTCAAACTTCCCATAACCTTATATAGCAACATGGACATTTGCCATGTGAATAGCAAGTGATCACATTTGCCATGTGATCATTCCTTCTTGTTCCTAGAAACAGGTGGGAGAATGGGTGAACTCTCAGAGAACAGAGAACCACATTCCCCTTCCCCACTGCAGGCTTCCAGCTGAAGCAGGTTCAAGCTGAGAGTGGGGATTTGGTGGGGGAAGATTTGTTCTTATGTTTGGCTTTTATTTTTTAACCCAGGTGTGTCGATTCTAAATGCTGAATTGAGACTGGTGATAAACTCAAGTTTTGCTGATTCTGGTTGACTAAATGTTTGTATGGCCTCACATGTTGAAATTGTAACCTCCAGTGTGATGGTGGTAGGAGATGGGGCTTTGGGAGGTGATTGGATCATTGATCCTCCTGAATGGGATCAGTGCCTTATAAAACATATGCCAGAGAGCTCTCTTGTCCTCTCCATCACATGAGGACACTTGAGAACATGGCCATCTGCAACCCAGAAGGGGGCCCTCACAAAATCCGACCTTGCTGCCACCCTGACCTTGGACTTCTAGCCTCCAGAACTGTGAAACGTAAACTTCTGTTGCTTGTAGGTCACCCAGTCTCTGGTACTTTTGCTACAGCCATTGGAACAGACTGAGACACTGGTGTAGAAGTGGGAAGGGAGATAGAGGCAGGAAGAAATAAGTCTGCAATGATAGTTTTGGTTGTCTAGGCATGGCAGATGATGACTGCAGCCATGAAATTAAAAGACATTCCTTGGGAGAAAAGTTATGACCAACCTCGACAGCATATTAAAAAGTAGAGACATTACTTTACCAACAAAGGTCCATCTAGTCAAGGCTATGGTTTTTCCAGTAGTCGTGTATGGATATGAGAGTTGGACTATAAAGAAAGCTGAGCACCGAAGAATTGATGCTTTTGAACTGTGGTGTTGGAGAAGACTCTTGCAAGTCCCTTGGACTGCAAGGAGATTGAACCAGTCCATTCTAAAGGAAATCAGTCCTGAATATTCACTGGAAGGACTGATGCTGAAGCTGAAACTCTAATACTTGGCCACCTGATGTGAAGAACGGACACATTTGAAAAGACCCTGATGCTGGGAGGGATTGGGGGCAGGTGGAGAAGGGGATGACAGAGGATGAGATGGTTGGATGGCCTCACTGACTCAATGGACATGAGTCTGAGTAAACTCCAGGAGTTGGTGCTGGACAGGGAGGCCTGGCGTGTTGCAGTCCATGGGGTAGCAAAGAGTGGACAGGACTGAGCGACTGAACTGAGGCATGGCAGATGGCAAAAGCTGGTGTTACTGGATGAGTCTTGTACAGGAGGTTAAACTTGGTATTACTTTCCAGGGTGCTTTTGTGGGCTATTTGGAGGTTTCCTGGAAGCACTTCCTTTGGAAGTGCTAGCCAGTCTCAGTGCAATCTCTGGCTTCACCGTCAAAGAGCAAGTCAAGCACTTTCTTGCCCTCTGGGATCCCAGGCAGGGGTTAGTCCCCTGGGGGTCTAACTTTCTCAGGCATGACTCAGGTACTGGCTTGCTCTCTCCTCTCCTTCACAGTTCTTAACACCAGTAGCTGCATCTGTAGTCCAAGTGGTTCATTCCATCAGTTATCTGTTAAAGCAAACAACCCCAGAACTTAGTGGATAACAGCAAAACCATTCATTTGCTCAGTTTGTGGCCGGCTATTGGGGTTGATGGAGAAGGAAATGGCAATCCACTCCAGTATTCTTGCCTGGAGAATCCCATAGACAGAAGAACCTGGCAGGCTACAGTCTATGGGGTTGCGAGAGTCGGACAAGACTTAGCGACTAAACTACTACTACTATTACTACGGAGAAGGCAATGACAACCCACTCCAGTACTCTTGCCTGGAAAATCCCATGGACAGAGGAGCCTGGTAGGCTGTAGTCCATGGGGTCGCTAAGAGTTTGGCACTACTGAGCAACTTTTACTTTTCACTTTCATGCATTGGAGAAGGAAATGGCAACCCACTCCAGTATTCTTGCCTGGAGAATCCCAGGAATGGGGGGGCCTAGTGGGCTGCCCTCTATGGGGTTGCACAGAGTCGGACACGACTGAAGCTACCTAGCAGCAGCAGCAGCAGCATTGGGGTTGAGTTCAGCTGGGCAGTTCTGTTTTAAGTAACATCAGCTGGGCTCACTCAGCTATGTCTGCAGTCAGGTGACAGGTCAGTGGGGGGGAGGGGGCTGGACAGGCTCTTTTGTATGACTGGCACCTTGATGCTGCCCCTTGACTAGGCTTCTCTACATGACCTGTCTGTCATCCTTCAGTAGGCTTCTTTACCAGAAGACACAGGCATTTCAAGAAACCAAAAGTAGGAGCTGCAAGTTCTCTTAAGGCCTCGCCTTAGAAGTCTCATGATGTTGAATTTTGTCAAAGGCCTTCTCTGCATCTATTGAGATAATCATATGACTTTTATTTTTCAATTTGTTAATGTGGTGAATTACATTGATTGATTTGCAGATATTGAAGAATCTTTGCATCCCTGGGATAAAGCCCACTTGGTCATGGTGCATGATCTTTTTAATGTGTTGTTGGATTCTGATTGCTAGAATTTTGTTAAAGATTTTTGCTTCTATGTTCATCAGTGATATTGGCCTGTAGTTTTCTTTTTTTGTGGCATCTTTGTCAGGTTTTGGTATTAGGGTGATAGTGGCCTCATAGGATGAGTTTGGAAGTTTACCATTTTCTGGAAGAGTTTCAGTAAGATAGGTGTTAGCTCTTCTCAAAATCTTTGGTAGAATTCAGCTGTGAAGCCATCTGTACCTGGACTTTTGTTTGCTGGAAGATTTCTGATTACAGTTTGAATTTCCATGCTTGTGATGGGTCTGCTAAGATTTTCTATTTCTTCCTGATTCAGTTTTGGAAAGTTGTACTTTTCTAAGAATTTGTCCATTTCTTCCACATTGGCCTTTGACAAAATTCAACATCCATTTATGATAAAAACTCTCCAGAAAGCAGGAATATAAGGAACATACC
>SJYW01001686.1:578475-609702 GCA_006410735.1 Raphicerus campestris
AACAACCTAGATGTCCATCAGCAGATGAATGGATAAGAAAGCAGTGGTACATATACACAATGGAGTATTACTCAGCCCTTAAAAAGAATAAATTTGAATCAATTCTAATGAGATGGATGAAACTGGAACCCAGTATACAGAGTGAAATAAGCCAGAAAGAAAAACACCAATACAGTATACTGACACATATATATGGAATTTAGAAAGATAGTAATGATAACCCTGTATGTGTGACAGCAAAAGAGACACAGATGTATAGAACGGACTTTTGGCCTCTGAGGGAGAGGAAGAGGGTGGGATGATTTGGGAGAATGTTATTGAAACATGTATACTATCATGTAAGAAACGAAGTGCCAGTCTATGTTCGATATAAGATACAGGATGCTTGGGGCTGGTGCATGGGGATGATCCAGAGAGATGAAATGGGGTGGGGGGTGGGAGGGGGTTTCAGGATTGGGAGCTCGTGTACACCTGTGGCTGATTCATGTCAATGTATGGCAAAACCAATACAGTATTGTAAAGTAGAATAAAGTAAAAATACAATTTTAAAAAAAAGAAGTCTCATGATGTCATTTCTGCCACAATTATCAGTCCAGAAAGTTAAAAGGCTACTTAGATTCAAGGGGTGGAAAAATGTACTCCACCCTTCATGGAAGGAATTCTAGAGTCATATGTGTTAGTCACTCAGTCATGTCTGACTCTTTGCAACTCCAGGCTCCTAAGGTACCCTTCCAGGCTCCTCTGTCCATGGGATTTCTCAGGCAAGAATACTGGAGTGGGTTGCCATTCCCTTCTCCAGGGGAATCTTCCTGACCCAGGGATCAAACCTAGGTCTCCTGCATTGCAGGTGGATTCTTCACCATCTGAGCCACCAGGGAAGCCGTACTAAAGGAGAAAGGTGACAGAGGCATGTGATCACGTGCGGGGCATTATTCTAACAATCTCCCACTCTATTACTTCTCGATTTCTGGGCATCTAGCCTCCTTCTGCTGAGGTTGTCTTACCTCTCGGGTAACCCTACTGGACAGGATTCAAGACAACCTCGTGATAAGGTTTCACAGGTGAACTTCATGTGCTGTGAGAAAAATCCGTGGGTTGCTTTGACAACCCCTGGAAGTGCTAGCCAATCTCAGTGAACTCTGTCTTCAGCATCTAACAGGGAGTCGGACACTTTCTTGCCCTCTAGAATCCCGGGCAGGGCTCAGTCCTCGGGATGAATGTTGGCATTAACTTTCTAAGGTACGACTTGGGCACTGGCCTTCCCTTTCTCACTGAACTAAAGGAAAAACTCTCTCAGGGTGCACTTGAAGTTTCCTCCCTAGGTTGAGGATTCACAGCCTGGCTACCACTCCCTCTAAAGAAACTGTTCACTCTCCACACAGAAGCTTTCTCCTCTCTGGCTGCATTTTATAACTCTGGTCCGGCTGAGGAGTCCAGGAGTTCTCCAGCAGGTTTCAGGTTCTCTGTGGAAGGGTGTGTGCATTATCTTCAATTTAGCCTCCAGATGTCAGTCATACTTGCATCTCCATCACAACAAGGCAGTTAGACTCATTGGCATCCTAACACTGTGTGTTCACATACATTATATTTTATCCAGGATACAAGGGTAAGACAAAGGCAAGTGAGAACCCTGCTACTAGCTGCTTGGTGATCTGAGAACACCCAGCAGAAAACATTAAGTGGGACACTAAAAGATGAGTAAAAGCTTGTCAAGTCAAGACGGTGGGGAACTCCTTCCCAGAGGGAATGACGGCACATCCAAGTACTGAGTTGCAAAGGCTATAACATTTTGACGGCACTGTGGCTAGAGATTTGGTACTGACTAAAGATATGGGCGTGAGTCTGAGTGAACTCCAGAAGTTGGTGATGGACAGGGAGGCCTGGCGTGCTGTGATTCATGGGGTTGCAAAGAGTCGGACACGACTGAGCGACTGAACTGAATTGAACTGAACTGAAAGATATAAGCATCTGAATGCAGTGTTCCAAAGAATAGCACAGAGAGATAAGAAAGCCTNTTCTGGGTGTTCTTTGGAAGGACTGATGCTAAAGTTGAAACTCCAGTACTTTGGCCACCTCATGCAAAGAGTTGACTCACTGGAAAAGATTCTGATGCTGGGAGGCATTGGGAGCAGGAAGAGAATGGGACGACAGAGGATGAGATAGCTGGATGGCATCACCGACTCAAGGGACATGAATTTGAGTGAACTCCAGGAGTTGGTAATGGACAGGGATGCCTGGAGTGCTGCAATTCATAGGGTCACAAAGAGTCAGATATGACTGAGCAACTGAAGTGAACTGAACTGAACCAAAAGACTAAAAGTGAAAGGGTTAGGCACTTAGTCATGTCCAACTCTTTGTGACCCCATGGACTGTAGCCTGTCAGGCTCCTCTGTCCCTGGGATTCTCCAGGCAAGAATACTGGAGTGGGTAGCCATTGTCTTGTCTAGGGTGTCTTTCTGACCCAGGGATGGAACCCAGGTCTCTTTGCATTGACAGATTCATTACCATCTTAGCCATCAGGGAAGCCCTGGTAGTTTGAAATCTTAAAGAACCCTAATACTAACCCTGGGACCTTAGAGCAAAACATAGTCTTTCTATGTAGAAAATGGTGTTAATATGCATACTTTAGTTTCACATATCATTGATATCAAATCAGTCAATATAAGTAAAAAGCCTCTGGGAAAACCATGTGCTCTAGGCAGAATAATGGTCGCCAGAAGCTGTCCATGTCTCAGTCTTTGGAGTCTGTGNATGGTGTTAATATGCATACTTTAGTTTCACATATCATTGATATCAAATCAGTCAATATAAGTAAAAAGCCTCTGGGAAAACCATGTGCTCTAGGCAGAATAATGGTCGCCAGAAGCTGTCCATGTCTCAGTCTTTGGAGTCTGTGACAACCAGACCTGGGAAAGGAGACTTACAGATTAAGGTTAAGAACTTTGAGGTGGGGAGATTAGCCTGAATTACCCAGGTGAATTCAACTTCCTCACAGGTATCCCTTAAAATGGAAAACTTTTCCAGGCTGTGATCAAAGAAAGAGATGTGACAACAGAAGAAGAGTCAGAGAGATGCTGGTTTTGCAGATGGATGAAGGGGCCCATGAGCCAAGGAATGTGGGCAGCTTCTAGAAGCTGGTGAAGTGAGGAAATACGTTCCTCCCTGTGGTCTGCACAAGAATGCAGCCCTGCCAATGCCTTGATGTCAAGACTTTTGACCTGCAGAACCATAAGGCTATTGCAGTGATTTTGGAGTCCAAGAAAATAAAGTCTGTCACTGTTTCCACTATTTCCCCATCTACTTGCCATGAAGTGATGGGACTGGCTGCCATGATCTCAGTTTTCTGAATGTTGAGTTTTAAGTCAACTTTTCACTCTCCTCTTTCAGTTTCATCAAGAGGCTCTTTAGTTCCTNATTTCCCCATCTACTTGCCATGAAGTGATGGGACTGGCTGCCATGATCTCAGTTTTCTGAATGTTGAGTTTTAAGTCAACTTTTCACTCTCCTCTTTCAGTTTCATCAAGAGGCTCTTTGGTTCCTGTTTGCTTTCTGCCATAAGGGTGATGTCATCTGCATATCTGAGGTTATTGATATTTCTCCCAGCAATCTTGATTCCAGCTTGTGTTTCATCCAGCCCAGGGTTTCTCTGATGTACTCTGCATATAAGTTAAATAGTCAGGGTGACAATATACAGCCTTGATGTTCTCTTTTTCCTATTTGGAACCAGTCTGTTGTTCCATGTCCAGTTCTAACTGTTGCTTCTTGATCTGCATACAGATTTCTCAGAAGGCAGGTCATGTGGTCTGGTATTCCCATCTCTTGAAGAATTATCCACAGATTGTTGTGATCCACACAGTCAAAGGCTTTGGCATAGTCCATAAAGCAGAAATAGATGTTTTTTTCTGGAACTCTCTTCCTTTTTCGATGATCCAACGGATGTTTGCAGTTTGATCTCTGGTTCCTCTGCCATTTCTAAAACCAGCTTGAACATCTGGAAGTTCTTGGTTCGTGTACTGTTGAAGCCTGGCTTGGAGAATTTTGAGCATTACTTTGCTAGTGTATGAGACGAGTGCAATTCTATGATAGTTTGAACATTCTTCAGAAGTGCCTTTCTTTGTGATTGGAATAAAAATTGACCTTTTCCAGTCCTGTGGCCACTGCTGTACTACCTAGGAAGCCCTTGGTTAATATAATTTGGTATAAAAAATATATTTTTTTCTTCCCTCTTGAAAATTAAATTACATGAACCTAGTTAATTCATATAACATTGGAGGTTATCTTTTTCACAGAATAATAACAATAACGTCAAATATAACAGTGACTTCCCTGAGGTTTGACCTCAGGTCCATGAAGATTCCACATGATGCAGGGCAGCTAAGCCTGGCTGCCACAACTACTGAAGCCTGCGCACCTAGAGCCCGTGTCTGCAACAAGAGAAGCCACCACTATGAGCCCCTGCTTGCAGAAACTAGAGAAAGCCTGAGAGCAACATCAGAGATCTTTCACAGTTGAAAATAAATAAATAAAAATTCAGGAAAAGTAGAAGTAACTTGCTTTTGCATGGCACTTCAGATGTGTCAAATAGCAATGATAACATTTGCATATGTGCATGCTCAATTTCCCAGTTGTGTCTGACTCTTCCTCTGTCCATGGGATTCTCCAGGCAAGAATACTGGAGTGGGTTGCCATTTCCTCCTCCTTCTCAACCCGAATTGAATGAGTCTCCTGTGTCTCCCACACTGGCAGGCAGATTCTTTACCACTGAGCCACCTGGGAAGTCCAATGATAACATTATCTATCTGCATATTATAACGCTAGAGACTGTGCTAGGTAGGTTAGAAGGGTGAACTCACGTGATCCTTACAGCAACATCGCAAGCTAGGTGCTATTAATAGCCCCATTTTTATGGATAAAGAACCTGAAGCCAGAGAGGCTAAGTAAATAGGGTCATGCAGCTAGTGAGTGGCAGAGCTAGGCTTGGAACCCAGGCAGTCTAGCTCTAGAACTTGTGCTGCATCCAGCTGCCTTTCAAAGCTCACATGGTCTATTAGTTTTCTGTGGCTGCTGAAAAATGAAAAAATGATCACAAACTTAATGGCTTAAAACAACACTGATTTGAAGGGGACAACAGAGGATGAAATGCTTGGATGGCACCACCAACTCAATAGACATGAGTTTGAGAAAGCTCCCAGAATTGGTGATGGACAGGGAAGCTTGGCATGCTGCAATCCATGCAGTCACAGACACAACTGAGCAACTGAACTGAATAGTAATCTCAGGGCTCCCTGTGCTCTTTAAACTCATCAACAGTTATTTCCTTACTCATGCTGCATGTATCTGGGCCATCTGGACTATTACTACTCTCAGGGTATCGCCTGTGCTTTCAGATATCTCCATGTTATTCCACACATTCTTACGAGAAGGCTTTTGCTTCTATTCTGGCAGGAAGTTGACTGGCATCTGTGAGAACATGTATGTACTTGCACATGATAGATTAGATCCTAGAGTGGTAGGAATATGGTAAAATAATTTCTGTGTCCACTTTCCAAATTCCTTTACTCTTTTACTTAATTTCTACCCCATATTCCTAGCCCCCAAACCTCTATCTTTAGAGCCTTTGAGGGAAGAAACAAGAGACATTACAAAAAGTAGGAAGCGCTATCTAAATATCCCGATCACCATGGTCCCTACTGGGTTTCTGCCTGGTGGAAGAAGAGAAAAATCATCTGGCTTGAGAGGACATGTCTTTGAGCCATCTCTGTGTCACGCTCACTGTCCCAGTCTCCCTAGGAGCTGAATGAGTCTCATCCATTTTTACATAGTGGCAGGTTAGTGGGTGCTCCTGGAAGATTTCATCACCTCCCACCACCAGATTTTTGTTTCCCCACTCATAATCAAGGTTGCTAAGATGACCTCTCCTTGAGTGCGTGCGTGCATGCTTAGTCATGTCCGACTCTTTTGTGACCCATGGACTGTAGCCTGTCAGGCTCCTCTGTTCATGGAATTTTCCATGCAAAAATACTAGATTGGGTTGCCGTTTTCTCTTCCAGGGGATCTTCCTGACCCAAGAATTGAGCCTGAGTTTCCTGTGTCTCCTGCATTGGCAGGTTGATTCTTTACCACTGACCCAAGGGAACCCAGAGGGAAGCCCTCTGGGCACATTATAAATGATTATTTTTCTTCTTCTCCTGGAGGGAGACTTCTCTGTGGTATGAATCTTGGAGGTAAAATTCAGGAAATTGTAGAACCTCTCTAATCTGGGGTCCTGTAGTGGTTTTCAGCTCTCAAGACGATCTACACTGAGCTTCCAGCAATTCCTCAGTTATAGTTTAAAGTCTTGCTACTGATACTGGCTCCATACTCGTTCCAGCTGCTGGATTTTGCTCCTGGGCTTCTGCTCCCTGTCATCATAGCTGTGATTCTCTGTATCCATCTGTCTCTCTCCAGTCTAGGGGGAAGCAGTTTGCTCTGTGACCTCAGTTCTCTGGGAAGGCAAAAAGTCATTGACTTTGTGAGTTCAGCTTTTGCATTGTTGTCAGATGAAAAACTTGAATTCACCAATGTGATTTTAATCCTTATGTTAACTAATTATAAACTGTGTAATTATAAGCCTAATTTTCTTATCAGTGAATAGTCATATATACTTTGCAAAATTGCACAGAGGTTTGGAGTTCATGTATGCAAATCACTTGTAGGGGAACTTAATGACTGGTAGGTTTATTATTGATTGATGGCACACTTTCTAAGGAACTGGGTATGTTCCAAATAGTAATCCAGTCTGAACTAAACATTAACTTTCAAAAAAGTTAAACTAAGCCTTTATTCACCTCTGCTTTCACTTGGAAACTGAAACTCGGTTCAGTTGCCTGTGTTTCTAGTACTCACCTTACATTATTGTACAGTAAAAATTGTTTTTCTGAGTAATGACTGTGAAAAACTTTCATTCATTCCATATATGTAAATTAATTTCTTGATCCTCTTGTTTTATATCAGTACAGCAAATCGTTTACACTAGGAAGTTCACTGGACTGAGAGATGGGAAAAATGAGACTGAGTCCTAATTCTAGCACTAATGAGCTGAATGATTTTGGGCAAATCACAGTAATACTTGAGTATCAGTTTCTTCATCCAAACCACAACCTATTTGAACTGGACAATCAAAACTCCCTTCCAGGGCTAAATTTCATTTATTCATTTCTTCAATATTTATTCATGACCTATTGGATATACAGATCTTCTTTGATTTATGATGGTGTTCTTCCTGATAAACCCATTGAAAACTGAAAATATCCTAAGTTAAAATGCATTTAATACACCTACTAAATATCATAGCTTAGCCTAGCCTAGCTTAAAAGGTCTCAGAACACTAGCATTGCCTATAGTTGGGTAAAATCATATAACACAAAGCCTATTTTATAATAAAATGTTGAATCAGTCAGTTCAGTTCAGTTCAGTTGCTCAGTCGTGTCCGACTCTCTGCAACCCCATGAATCGCAGCAACCAGGCCTCCCTGTCCATCACCAACTCCCGGAGTTCACTCAGATTCGCATCCATCGAGTCAGTGATGCCATCCAGCCATCTCATCCTCGGTCGTCCCCTTCTCTTCCTGCCCCTAATCCCTCCCAGCATCAAAGTCTTTTCCAGTGAGTCAACTCTTCGCATGAGGTGGCCAAAGTACTGGAGTTTCAGCTTTAGCATCATTCCTTCCAAAGAAATCCCAGGGTTGATCTCCTTCAGAATGGACTAGTTGGATCTCCTTGCAGTCCAAGGGACTCTCAAGAGTCTTCTCCAACACCACAGTTTAAAAGCATCAATTCTATTGAGTACTATACTGAAAGTGAAAGCAGAATAGTTATCTGGGTACAGGATGGTTGTAAGTGTATCAGTTGTTTACCCTCACAGTCACGTAGCTACCTGGGAAATCCAGCTCCCTGCTACTGCCTGGCGACATGAAAGAGCATCCTCGTGAATATCACTAGGCTGGGAAAAGATCAAAACTCAAAATCTGAAGTATGATTTCTACTGAATGTGTTTCACTTTCACACCACTGTAAAGTCAAAAAATCATAAGCCGAACCACTGTAAGTAGGGACTATCTGTAGTATACAGTGTTAGGCATGAAGCACTGGGAGTCAGACAAAATAAACATAAATCTTATACTCTAGCCAGGAGTTAGGCATTAAGCCAGTAATCCCACGACTAAACACATAATGACACATTGTGAAGGACGTGATAGGAGTTGTGAAGGCAAATATCATGCTGGTGGATGGTTACAATAGTGGGACCTGGAAGGGCTAATTGTGTTGAAAAGTCAAGAAATATTTTTCTGAGGAAACAATAGTAGGCAANCTTCTTCATCTTCTTCTTCTTCTTTTTCTTTTTCTTCTTCTTCTCACCTTCTTCTTCTTTTTCTCAACTTTGTCTTCTTCTTCTAACCTTCCTCTTCTTCTTCTCACCTTCTTTTTCTTCTTCCTCTCTTTCCTTCTTCTTCTCCTTCTCAACTTCTCCTTCTCAACTTCTTCTTCTTCAGCTTCTTCTTCTTCTCACTTTCTTCTTGTTCTTCTTTTTCTNGTGGGGAGTAGAGAGCATTCCTGGAACAAGAAAGAGCCAGCAGAAAAGCCTTGAAGCAGAAAAGAGCTTGGCTGGTTAAAGGAAGGCAAAGGTGGCTGTCAGGCTGGAGCACCGTGAACAGGGGGGAGAGTCATTCAAAGAGCATGGATGGAGCCCCTGGCAGACAAGGCTGCACCCTGACAGAGCTTTGCCTTCTCAAACTCTGGGTTCTATCTCAGTGCCACAGAGAACAACTGCCCAGTTTTTCCTAATTTCCTTGAATCTGAGATTTAGCCTCACTCTAGTCTTCTCTGTAATATCTGCATTCTGCTAAGCAAAAGGATCTTTTTGAGGAAACTCATCTGCAGTGACTAATACAAAAGAAGCTCAGTCTACAAAGGCTCAATTTTCTTTGGTGTACGAAGGAGTTAAGGCAATGTTTTCAGTGTTGGCTGCAGAATGAAATCACCTGGGAGGTTTTGGTAATTCCCATTGCTTTGTATCTCCTTTGGGGAAATTTGATCTCTAACTAGCCATGGAGTCGCTAAGAGTTGGACACTCCTGAGCGACTTCACTTTCACTTTTCACTTTCATGCATTGGAGAAGGAAATGGCAACCCACTCCAGTGTTCTTGCCTGGAGAATCCCAGGGAAGGGGGAGCCTGGGGGGCTGCCGTCTATGGGATCACACAGAGACACGACTAACGCGACTTAGCAGCAGCAGCAGCCTGAGGTACATAGCAAGAGAGTTTCTAAAAGATTCTCTGTGATTTTAACGTGCAGCCAATATTAAGAACAATTTGGCGGAAAAGCTAGAAAGCTCAAAGTTTTAGCAATTTGTGTTCACCACATATGCATCTAATTTCAGCATGAATTGTTTTTTTTTCTTCTTCTTTTAAACAGCCCGTATGTTTGCCAGGCACCATTCTCACAAATGTAGACTTTGAAAAAGTAGTACTTCACAAAATAGACTCATAACTCTCACAATAAACCCATAAGAATACTATTTCCCCATTGGCTAAATAAGGAAATTGAAGCACAGAGTGTGAACGATTTGCCCAAGGTCACATCACTGTAAATACAGAGCTAGCATTTGAACCGAGGCATCCGGCTCCAAAATACATATTCTTATCTGCTTTGTCGTAAGACCTCTGTGAATTCAGAAGAGAGGAGACAGCTTGCATGCTTTCTACACCGCCAGTGTCAACTGAAAGAAAAACACGCAACATAAAAG
Organism: Raphicerus campestris; assembly: GCA_006410735.1. Classification (NCBI taxonomy): domain Eukaryota; kingdom Metazoa; phylum Chordata; class Mammalia; order Artiodactyla; family Bovidae; genus Raphicerus; species Raphicerus campestris. Next base: position 588,258 of record SJYW01001686.1, read on the forward strand.
TAGTGGGTTAAGTTTTATTCAACATCATACTGAGTACTATAACCCAGGAAATATTATCTCAGTGCTGTGCTAAGTCGCTTCAGTCGTGTCCGACTCTGTGCAACATTATAAACTGTAGCCCACCAGGCTCCTCTGTCCATGGGATTCTCTCGGCAAGAATACTGGAGTGGATTGCCATTTCCTTCTCCAGGGGATCTCCTGGACCCAGGGATCGAAACTTACCTCTAGTCTGCCCTGGCAGGCAGTTTCTTAACCACTAGCGGCACCTGGGAAGCCCATTCTCTCAGTAGTTCTAGGAAATTGCTCCAAAGAAGTAGGGGAAGAGACAGTATACATGTGAATTTTTTGGCTAGTTACACGTGGTTATACATAAAAAGATTACTGACATGCACAACCTGGTAAAATTCCTGAATTCTAAAGAACAAATATTATTAACGCTACTATTTAGAAGAATAAGCTGCTGAAAAAAACAGAAACACCTTTGCATTACCTCTGTAACACTAGTAGCTTGAAGGCAGTAGATTAGCATCTTTAGAGAGAGAAAGCAAGTTAGCTATGATGTAATTAATCTGAGAATGTGCAATAACTCAGAGCTAAGATCAATCCCGACTTCCCTGGTGGCTCAGACGGTAAAGCGTCTGTCTACAATGTACGGTAAAGTGTCTGTCTACAATATGGGAGACCTGGGTTCGACCCCTGGGTTGGGAAGATCCCCTGGAGAAAGAAATGGCAATCTACTCCAGGAACTACCTGGAAAATCCCATGTACAGAGGAGCCTGGTAGGCTACAGTCCATGGGGTCACAAAGAGTCGGACACGACTGAGGGACTTCACTATCACTAAGATCATTCCCCTGCCTTGACTAGAAAAATATTAAAGAAAAGAGAACAAATTAAGGTGCACAAATACTTCAAAACAGAAGCGGAAGAAACAGAATGAACAATACACATTGCTAGGCAAATGCGCAGTTCCATATAAATAGATGAGGATAGACTGGGCATGTGGAAAATACATGTATAATATAAATAAGAAAACTTGAAAGGAAAAAAGTGTCTAGAACTGAAAGTATGGAACTCAGAGGGACAGTATAAGAAGAGAGGAACGAAAAGTTTCTAAGACCACATGGATAGAGAGAAGAAGGAGGCAACCAAAATTATTCTAAAGATCTTAACATATTGGTAACGAGAAATGGAGGAGAAACAGAGTTCCTCAGTGGAGGAAACTGTGTGTCTAGATAGGGCAATCTTTTGTGTTTTGTTCTCAAATAATAGTAGAAAAATGTGTCTGATTAAGAAATGTAACTGAAGGTTTTAATAGAACTGTTGAAGAGAGGGGAGAGTGAAATATTAACATGAATGAAAACAGCCAAAATATGGAAAAGTATATGTAGAAAAATAAAACATAAGTATTACATATAAAGTATGAGGGAAGGAATAAAATACAGAGATCATTATTCAAGGTGCCAACTCAATCGAGTACGACTCTGCAACCCCGTGGACTGTAGCCCGCCAGGCTCCTCTGATTTCCCAGGGAAGAAAACTGGAGTGGGTTGCCATGGCCTTCTCCAGGTTGACTTTCCTGGTGGCTCAGATGGTAAAGCGTTTGCCGACAATGCGGGAGACCTGGATTCGATCCCTGGGCTGGGAAGATCCTCTGGAGAAGGAAATGGCAACCCACTCTAGTATTTTTACCTGGAAAATCCCATGGATGGAGGAACGTGATAGGTTATAGGCCATGGGGTCTTGAAGAGTTGGACACGACTGAGCAAATTTCACTTTCTTTCTCCAGAGTATCTTCCCAACCCAGGGGTCAAATCCAAGTCTCTTCTCTTAAGTCTGCCGCATTGGCAGGTGGGTTCTTTACTACTAGCACCACCTGCGAAGCCCAATCATTACCCTAACTTTAAAAAGACAATACCCAGGGACTTCCCTGGGGGTTCAGCAGCTAAGACTGTCCACTCCCAAAGCAGGTAGCCTTGATCCCTGGTCAAGGAACTAGATCCACCTAAAAATCCTGAGTGGCGGAACTAAGATTGGTGCAGCCAAATAAATGAGAATAAATAAAAAGACAACATTCACATTAAAAGATAAAAAACTTTTAAAAGAAGCATAATCAAACTGATAGAACTGACAATTAAGGGAATAGGCAAAAGATATCAAGAAAATTCAAACAAAAAGAAAGCAGAGGAGACTTCTTCAGTGTTTCAGTGGTCAACAGCGCTTCCACTCCAGGGAAGTGGATCCCCGAGTAGGGAATTAAGATCCCACATGCGGCGAAGCCAAAAAAAAAAGCAGACTGGACTTTCTTTTTTTTTGGCTACGTGGCATATGGTGTCTTAGCTCCCAGATCAGAGATCAAACCTGCAGCCCCCTAGTTGAAAGCATAGTCTTAAGCACTGGAACACCAGGGAAGACTCAAGACTAAATGGAATTTGAAGCTAAAAGTATTGACATTATGTAATTTTTAAAGACACTGTTTATGAAAAAGATATAATTAAAAATGTTTATGCACTCAGCATCAGAGTGAACAGATATATAAATCAAAACTATTAGAAATGCATGATAAAAAATATGATATTTAGTTAAAGACTTAACTATATCCCTCTTAGAAATAAATTCTAGGAAAGCTAAATAAATTAACTTAATTAAATAGCTATATATAGGACTTAAGTGCTCAGTGTCTAACTCTTTTTGACCCCTTGGATTGTGGCACGCCTCCTCTGTCCACACAGGATTTTTCAGGCAAGAATACTGGAGTAGGTTGCAATTTCCTCCTCCAGGGGATCTGCCTGAGCCCAGGATCAAAACTGGATCTCCTGTGTCTCCTGCATTGCAGGCAGATTCTTTACCGCTGAGCCACTGGGGAGCCCATATAAAGGATCTTATGTTCCTCTAATACACAATATTCATTTTGTTTCCTTGGAAATTTTACATTTATCACATACTTGCCCACAGAGAAAAGTTTAACAAATTAAAAAAACAAATAGAGATATCACTGCCTACTTTTTTCTAATCATAACCCAATAAAAATTGGAGGAAAATATATAGAAATGACAGAAAAAGTAACTTCACTGAAATTAAGAAATACACTAATTTCTGTATCTTTGGATCAAAGAGTAAATCAAAGATAATTTATAAACTATGAAGCAATGAAAAGGAGAAGGCTTCACACCAAAATGTAGGGAACGTTCAAAAGTCGAACTTAGAAGGAAATCGTTCTCTCTAAATAAATTTATTACTAGATAAAAAACAAATAAAAATAAAGGAACTAAGTCTTTATCTTAAGAAATTAGAAAGTTAAGAAAGTGTACTATAACATTAAACAAATTTTTTTAATGCTGAAATTGAGGAAACAGGAAACAAAAATAATAGAAGAGACAAATAAGCTGGCTCNATCCAGCTCCCTGCTACTGCCTGGCGACATGAAAGAGCATCCTCGTGAATATCACTAGGCTGGGAAAAGATCAAAACTCAAAATCTGAAGTATGATTTCTACTGAATGTGTTTCACTTTCACACCACTGTAAAGTCAAAAAATCATAAGCCGAACCACTGTAAGTAGGGACTATCTGTAGTATACAGTGTTAGGCATGAAGCACTGGGAGTCAGACAAAATAAACATAAATCTTATACTCTAGCCAGGAGTTAGGCATTAAGCCAGTAATCCCACGACTAAACACATAATGACACATTGTGAAGGACGTGATAGGAGTTGTGAAGGCAAATATCATGCTGGTGGATGGTTACAATAGTGGGACCTGGAAGGGCTAATTGTGTTGAAAAGTCAAGAAATATTTTTCTGAGGAAACAATAGTAGGCAATGGCCAGGTTTTGTTTGTTTGTTTTTAAAAAAGGGAGTGGGTGGGTGGGGAGTAGAGAGCATTCCTGGAACAAGAAAGAGCCAGCAGAAAAGCCTTGAAGCAGAAAAGAGCTTGGCTGGTTAAAGGAAGGCAAAGGTGGCTGTCAGGCTGGAGCACTGTGAACAGGGGGGAGAGTCATTCAAAGAGCATGGATGGAGCCCCTGGCAGACAAGGCTGCACCCTGACAGAGCTTTGCCTTCTCAAACTCTGGGTTCTATCTCAGTGCCACAGAGAACAACTGCCCAGTTTTTCCTAATTTCCTTGAATCTGAGATTTAGCCTCACTCTAGTCTTCTCTGTAATATCTGCATTCTGCTAAGCAAAAGGATCTTTTTGAGGAAACTCATCTGCAGTGACTAATACAAAAGAAGCTCAGTCTACAAAGGCTCAATTTTCTTTGGTGTACGAAGGAGTTAAGGCAATGTTTTCAGTGTTGGCTGCAGAATGAAATCACCTGGGAGGTTTTGGTAATTCCCATTGCTTTGTATCTCCTTTGGGGAAATTTGATCTCTAACTAGCCATGGAGTCGCTAAGAGTTGGACACTCCTGAGCGACTTCACTTTCACTTTTCACTTTCATGCATTGGAGAAGGAAATGGCAACCCACTCCAGTGTTCTTGCCTGGAGAATCCCAGGGAAGGGGGAGCCTGGGGGGCTGCCGTCTATGGGATCACACAGAGACACGACTAACGCGACTTAGCAGCAGCAGCAGCCTGAGGTACATAGCAAGAGAGTTTCTAAAAGATTCTCTGTGATTTTAACGTGCAGCCAATATTAAGAACAATTTGGCGGAAAAGCTAGAAAGCTCAAAGTTTTAGCAATTTGTGTTCACCACATATGCATCTAATTTCAGCATGAATTGTTTTTTTTTCTTCTTCTTTTAAACAGCCCGTATGTTTGCCAGGCACCATTCTCACAAATGTAGACTTTGAAAAAGTAGTACTTCACAAAATAGACTCATAACTCTCACAATAAACCCATAAGAATACTATTTCCCCATTGGCTAAATAAGGAAATTGAAGCACAGAGTGTGAACGATTTGCCCAAGGTCACATCACTGTAAATACAGAGCTAGCATTTGAACCAAGGCATCCGGCTCCAAAATACATATTCTTATCTGCTTTGTCGTAAGACCTCTGTGAATTCAGAAGAGAGGAGACAGCTTGCATGCTTTCTACACCGCCAGTGTCAACTGAAAGAAAAACACGCAACATAAAAGTAGTGGGTTAAGTTTTATTCAACATCATACTGAGTACTATAACCCAGGAAATATTATCTCAGTGCTGTGCTAAGTCGCTTCAGTCGTGTCCGACTCTGTGCAACATTATAAACTGTAGCCCACCAGGCTCCTCTGTCCATGGGATTCTCTCGGCAAGAATACTGGAGTGGATTGCCATTTCCTTCTCCAGGGGATCTCCTGGACCCAGGGATCGAAACTTACCTCTAGTCTGCCCTGGCAGGCAGTTTCTTAACCACTAGCGGCACCTGGGAAGCCCATTCTCTCAGTAGTTCTAGGAAATTGCTCCAAAGAAGTAGGGGAAGAGACAGTATACATGTGAATTTTTTGGCTAGTTACACGTGGTTATACATAAAAAGATTACTGACATGCACAACCTGGTAAAATTCCTGAATTCTAAAGAACAAATATTATTAACGCTACTATTTAGAAGAATAAGCTGCTGAAAAAAACAGAAACACCTTTGCATTACCTCTGTAACACTAGTAGCTTGAAGGCAGTAGATTAGCATCTTTAGAGAGAGAAAGCAAGTTAGCTATGATGTAATTAATCTGAGAATGTGCAATAACTCAGAGCTAAGATCAATCCCGACTTCCCTGGTGGCTCAGACGGTAAAGCGTCTGTCTACAATGTACGGTAAAGTGTCTGTCTACAATATGGGAGACCTGGGTTCGACCCCTGGGTTGGGAAGATCCCCTGGAGAAAGAAATGGCAATCTACTCCAGGAACTACCTGGAAAATCCCATGTACAGAGGAGCCTGGTAGGCTACAGTCCATGGGGTCACAAAGAGTCGGACACGACTGAGGGACTTCACTATCACTAAGATCATTCCCCTGCCTTGACTAGAAAAATATTAAAGAAAAGAGAACAAATTAAGGTGCACAAATACTTCAAAACAGAAGCGGAAGAAACAGAATGAACAATACACATTGCTAGGCAAATGCGCAGTTCCATATAAATAGATGAGGATAGACTGGGCATGTGGAAAATACGTGTATAATATAAATAAGAAAACTTGAAAGGAAAAAAGTGCCTAGAACTGAAAGTATGGAACTCAGAGGGACAGTATAAGAAGAGAGGAACGAAAAGTTTCTAAGACCACATGGATAGAGAGAAGAAGGAGGCAACCAAAATTATTCTAAAGATCTTAACATATTGGTAACGAGAAATGGAGGAGAAACAGAGTTCCTCAGTGGAGGAAACTGTGTGTCTAGATAGGGCAATCTTTTGTGTTTTGTTCTCAAATAATAGTAGAAAAATGTGTCTGATTAAGAAATGTAACTGAAGGTTTTAATAGAACTGNTGATGCTGAAGCTGAAACTCCAATACTTTGGCCACCTCATGCGAAGAGCTGACTCATTGGAAAAGACCCTGATGCTGGGCGGGATTGGGGGCAGGAGAAGAGGACGACAGAGGATGAGATGGCTGGATGGCATCACTGATTTGATGGACATGAGTTTGGGTAAACTCTGGAAGTTGGTGATGGACATGGAGGCCTGGCATGCTGTGATTCATGGGGTGGCAAAGAGTTGGACACGACTGAGTGACTGAACTGAAGGCACTGTAATTAAATGCTCAGGATCTTGTCTACTCACTATCCCATAAGCCTCCTGACATCAGAGGCTGTTTCTTATTTATTTTTGTACTCCCAGTGACTACCATAGTGTCTGCACACTGTAGGCATTTAAAACTTGTTAAATCAACAAATAATTGAAAACCATTTACTGATAATATTATTTGTTTCACCTCTTCACAGGGAGCCAAAAATCTTTCACGGGCACAGATTTTACGAGCTACATTAGTTGTGATTGAATAAGAAGGAGGTGAATCTTGGCTCAAAGTTAACCATTCTCTTTTTCAATGAGATCCCTTAGGATGCTCTAAAGACATCCTAAAAAGATCTGTTTTTTTATCTACCTATAATTGACCCCAGTGTGATTTTCATTAGGAAAACAACTTGAAGTGAACTGTGGACTTGATATCATTAACAGAGTCTTTACTTCTTCCATCCTTGTGTGCTTTTTCCACATTTAGGAGCAAAGGAACTTTTATCAACTATTTTCAGATGTTGTAACTGTTAAGTTTTAAGAACATCAGGGACTGTTACAAAGAATCTGGTTACTAAGTCAAGGCTGTCTTTCTGCTGTTCTGGAACTCCCCTTCCCCAAACTGAAACAACTAGAAAAAGTAGCAAGGGAAGTAGGAGAAATAGCAAACAACTGGAGAACAGTCAGCGCAGGACTGTGATCCTTCAGCAAAGGGAAACAAACTTAAGTGAGCNGAGGTGAATCTTGGCTCAAAGTTAACCATTCTCTTTTTCAATGAGATCCCTTAGGATGCTCTAAAGACATCCTAAAAAGATCTGTTTTTTTATCTACCTATAATTGACCCCAGTGTGATTTTCATTAGGAAAACAACTTGAAGTGAACTGTGGACTTGATATCATTAACAGAGTCTTTACTTCTTCCATCCTTGTGTGCTTTTTCCACATTTAGGAGCAAAGGAACTTTTATCAACTATTTTCAGATGTTGTAACTGTTAAGTTTTAAGAACATCAGGGACTGTTACAAAGAATCTGGTTACTAAGTCAAGGCTGTCTTTCTGCTGTTCTGGAACTCCCCTTCCCCAAACTGAAACAACTAGAAAAAGTAGCAAGGGAAGTAGGAGAAATAGCAAACAACTGGAGAACAGTCAGCGCAGGACTGTGATCCTTCAGCAAAGGGAAACAAACTTAAGTGAGCCTGAGGAAGGCCCTGACTTTCTCCCTAAGGACAGTTTTCATCAGTGCCAGAAAGCCTCATTAAAATGAGAAGATAGAGCTTAAAGTTCAGGAAGGCAAAGATAGCTAAAATATGTGGGATGGTGACTCAGAGAGAAAGGTATTAGAAAGAGAACCCCAGACATGTTCACTCCCTTGATTCTTTTAGACCGAATTCTAGTCTTGTGTGTGAAAAGGAAAACTCCATGAGATTGGGCAAAACACTGCTGAGGAGAGAATGTTTACAGAGGATCTGTAATGCAAGAAAATTCCTAGAGCTCGACCAAGCCTTGAGATGATTCTAGTGCCCATCAGACAGAGTGAAGAGACCTCAGTGAATAAATGGTTCATTAAATAGAGATCTCAGAGCTTCTGTCTTAGCAGTGGAGCTAAACTGGTTCTAAATAAAGGTTTCAGTTCAGTTTAGTTACCCAGTCGTGTCAGATTTTTTGCGACCCCATGAACCTCAGCACACCAGGCTTCCCTGTCCATCACCAACTCCCGGAGTTCACCCAAACTCATTTCCGTTGAGTCAGTGATGCCATCCAGCCATCTCATCCTCTGTCGCCCTTTCTCCTCCTGCCCTCAATCTTTCCCAGCATCAGGGTCTTTTCTAATGAGTCAGCTCTTTGCATCAAGTGGCCAAAGTATCGGAGAGGCTACACACACACATACCTAAAACACACTTAAATTCAAACCTCAGAATATGAGGTTGAGGACTTCGCTGGTCCAGTGACTAAGAGTCCATGCTCCCAGTGCAGGGGGCCTGGGTTCGATCCCTGGTCAGAAAACTAGATCCCACATGCTGCAACTAAAGACCTCCATGCGGCACCAAAGACTGCAGATCTGGTGTAGGGCAAGTAAGACACGGTGTAGCCAAATAAATAAATATTTTTTAAAAAAAGATGAAGTTGACCTCAAAGTAACTTAACTTTCTGCCAGAACAAAATCTAACACTCATTAAGAAATACTGTAAAACTTTTAAAGGAATATAATTTTAAAAGTTGGGGAGGCAGATATGGGAGTTCGGGGAGGTGGAAGCTGCTAGAATTTCTGAGACAGAACTTGAGAGTAGGGCATGGCACAAAGAGAGATGTCTGGAGAACTGTAGAGGGGTCTTCTCAAATATCTGAGTACTGATATGCACATGAGTGACAGGAATCTTAGAAACCGCCATGGAAAAGGAGTAAGCAAAACAATTCCTGGAGTTCACACAGGGCAGAGAAGTTTGTGCTCACACTGGTCACAGACCTTGCCATTTACAGGGCATTAGGTACAGCCCTCAAGAGAGTCAGGCCTTAGGAGTAAGAATAAAAAGCCCAGAGCAAAGTCTTCTCTGAATCCCCTGTAGCAAAGCTTAATACTAAGCCTCACAAGGATCAAGTTGATCCTCAAGTAGATTGAACAGAATCAATACTCTAAAAGGATGACTTTTGTGCATTTTTGGTGGGAATGTAAAACGGTACAAAATCTATACTCACTCCAGGTAATCTATCATCTTTGTGACTCTCAAATTCAATATACATAAAGTATTTTCTCTATTCTAGTTCATTGGCCTTTTTGTCTTTTCCTATTACATCACATTGATTTGATAGCATATTTATATTAAATATTCAAAATTTAATGACTTTATTGTTCTTCAGTCAGTNATTTTTTAAAAAAAGATGAAGTTGACCTCAAAGTAACTTAACTTTCTGCCAGAACAAAATCTAACACTCATTAAGAAATACTGTAAAACTTTTAAAGGAATATAATTTTAAAAGTTGGGGAGGCAGATATGGGAGTTCGGGGAGGTGGAAGCTGCTAGAATTTCTGAGACAGAACTTGAGAGTAGGGCATGGCACAAAGAGAGATGTCTGGAGAACTGTAGAGGGGTCTTCTCAAATATCTGAGTACTGATATGCACATGAGTGACAGGAATCTTAGAAACCGCCATGGAAAAGGAGTAAGCAAAACAATTCCTGGAGTTCACACAGGGCAGAGAAGTTTGTGCTCACACTGGTCACAGACCTTGCCATTTACAGGGCATTAGGTACAGCCCTCAAGAGAGTCAGGCCTTAGGAGTAAGAATAAAAAGCCCAGAGCAAAGTCTTCTCTGAATCCCCTGTAGCAAAGCTTAATACTAAGCCTCACAAGGATCAAGTTGATCCTCAAGTAGATTGAACAGAATCAATACTCTAAAAGGATGACTTTTGTGCATTTTTGGTGGGAATGTAAAACGGTACAAAATCTATACTCACTCCAGGTAATCTATCATCTTTGTGACTCTCAAATTCAATATACATAAAGTATTTTCTCTATTCTAGTTCATTGGCCTTTTTGTCTTTTCCTATTACATCACATTGATTTGATAGCATATTTATATTAAATATTCAAAATTTAATGACTTTATTGTTCTTCAGTCAGTTAGTTCAGTCGCTCAGTCGTTTCCGACTCTTTGCGACCCCATGAATCGCAGCACGCCAGGCCTCCCTGTCCATCACCAACTCCCGGAGTTCACTCAGACTCACGTCCATTGAGTCCGTGATGCCATCCAGCCATCTCATCCTCTGTCGTCCCCTTCTCCTCCTGCCCCCAATCCCTCCCAGCATCAGAGTCTTTTCCAATGAGTCAACTCTTCGCATGAGGTAGCCAGAGTACTGGAGTTTCAGCTTTAGCATCATTCCTTCCAAAGGGCTGATCTCCTTCAGAATGGACTGGTTGGATCTCCTTGCAGTCCAAGGGACTCTCAAGAGTCTTCTCAAACACCACAGTTCAAAGGCATTATTGTTCTTATTTCTTATAATTTTCTTGGCTCCCCAATAGCATTTACTCTTTCATATAAATGTTAGGAGCATTTTACCCAGTTATATAATAAACATGGTTGGAATGATAATAATATATTAATTGGGGGAGAAATACTATTTTTATGCTTATTTTTGCCATCTACGAATATAGTATATTTCCCACTTCTTTAGGTCTAATGTTTTTATATTACTTTATAAATTTCTTTTCATATTTTTGACCAATTTATTTCTAAGAATCTATAGTTTTTCAACTATTATGAATAAAATGTGGAATATTTTTCTCATTCTTCATTCCTACATGCTTGTTGCCAGAAATTAAAAACCTAATTAATTTAATATATTGTCTTGATATGTAGCCACTTTACTAATTTCTCTGACTAATAGTATAATTGATTAGCATTTTATTGGTTAATAAAATAAGTATTATTTTATTATTTAAATAAATTAATTGTTTATCACTTAATTTTATTATTTTTGAATAAAATAAAATAATTAATTTGTTACTTAAATTAATAAATATTTCACTGGATCTCTTAGGCACTCTTTAACTGTTCTAGGCACTCTTTGTCATAGTAATGAATTACATTGGTACATTTCCTGATGTTCAGACACATTGCATTCTTGAAACAAATCTTGTTTGAACCTAATTTTTATTTTTTTAATATATATATATATAGATTCTATTTACTAAATTTTAGAAGAGAATTATACATTTGTAGTTGTGAGATAGGACTATAGTTTTTGCCTTCATAAAATAATATATTTAAAATTTATTCTTATGTCCTAAAATAAATTGGAAAATTTCTTATATAAACAATAACTTTAAAAAATGGAACAGAATTATCTGTTCTTAAAAGCTGTGAATCCATCTCGTACTAGAGTCTATTTTAAGTGGTAAATTAAAAATCGTCTTTAATATCTCTTTTGTAAAGACTGTAATTTTATATAAAATACACATATTTGATAATTTATATTTTGCTAGGAAATTATCCATTTCACTCAAGGCTTTCAAATGGGTTTTTTTTTTCAGACTTATTTAATTTATTATTTGGCTGCACAAGGCCTCAGTTGCAGCATGTGGGATCTAGTTCCCTGGTCTAATTAACAATGTTGTGATAGTGTGAACAGTGAAGGGACTTAGCCATACATATACACGTATCTTGTTGTTATAGAATTGCTAGTAGTATTCTCATGATGGTTTTAGTCTTTGCTGAATACATTTTATGCCTTTTTTCTCATACCTAATTGTTGCTCTCTCCCACTTAAGCAGACTTATCTAGTTTATTTTCAAAGAGCCAGCTTATTTGTCTCTTCTATTATTTTTGTTTCCTGTTTCCTCAATTTCAGCATTAAAAAAATTTGTTTAATGTTATAGTACACTTTCTTAACTTTCTAATTTCTTAAGATAAAGACTTAGTTCCTTTATTTTTATTTGTTTTTTATCTAGTAATAAATTTATTTAGAGAGAACGATTTCCTTCTAAGTTCGACTTTTGAACGTTCCCTACATTTTGGTGTGAAGTCTTCTCCTTTTCATTGCTTCATAGTTTATAAATTATCTTTGATTTACTCTTTGATCCAAAGATACAGAAATTAGTGTATTTCTTAATTTCAGTGAAGTTACTTTTTCTGTCATTTCTATATATTTTCCTCCAATTTTTATTGGGTTATGATTAGAAAAAAGTAGGCAGTGATATCTCTATTTGTTTTTTTAATTTGTTAAACTTTTCTCTGTGGGCAAGTATGTGATAAATGTAAAATTTCCAAGGAAACAAAATGAATATTGTGTATTAGAGGAACATAAGATCCTTTATATGGGCTCCCCAGTGGCTCAGCGGTAAAGAATCTGCCTGCAATGCAGGAGACACAGGAGATCCAGTTTTGATCCTGGGCTCAGGCAGATCCCCTGGAGGAGGAAATTGCAACCTACTCCAGTATTCTTGCCTGAAAAATCCTGTGTGGACAGAGGAGGCGTGCCACAATCCAAGGGGTCAAAAAGAGTTAGACACTGAGCACTTAAGTCCTATATATAGCTATTTAATTAAGTTAATTTATTTAGCTTTCCTAGAATTTATTTCTAAGAGGGATATAGTTAAGTCTTTAACTAAATATCATATTTTTATCATGCATTTCTAATAGTTTTGATTTATATATCTGTTCACTCTGATGCTGAGTGCATAAACATTTTTAATTATATCTTTTTCATAAACAGTGTCTTTAAAAATTACATAATGTCAATACTTTTAGCTTCAAATTCCATTTAGTCTTGAGTCTTCCCTGGTGTTCCAGTGCTTAAGACTATGCTTTCAACTAGGGGGCTGCAGGTTTGATCTCTGATCTGGGAGCTAAGACACCATATGCCACGTAGCCAAAAAAAAAGAAAGTCCAGTCTGCTTTTTTTTTTGGCTTCGCCGCATGTGGGATCTTAATTCCCTACTCGGGGATCCACTTCCCTGGAGTGGAAGCACTGTTGACCACTGAAACACTGAAGAAGTCTCCTCTGCTTTCTTTTTGTTTGAATTTTCTTGATATCTTTTGCCTATTCCCTTAATTGTCAGTTCTATCAGTTTGATTATGCTTCTTTTAAAAGTTTTTTATCTTTTAATGTGAATGTTGTCTTTTTATTTATTCTCATTTATTTGGCTGCACCAATCTTAGTTCCGCCACTCAGGATTTTTAGGTGGATCTAGTTCCTTGACCAGGGATCAAGGCTACCTGCTTTGGGAGTGGACAGTCTTAGCTGCTGAACCCCCAGGGAAGTCCCTGGGTATTGTCTTTTTAAAGTTAGGGTAATGATTGGGCTTCGCAGGTGGTGCTAGTAGTAAAGAACCCACCTGCCAATGCGGCAGACTTAAGAGAAGAGACTTGGATTTGACCCCTGGGTTGGGAAGATACTCTGGAGAAAGAAAGTGAAATTTGCTCAGTCGTGTCCAACTCTTCAAGACCCCATGGCCTATAACCTATCACGTTCCTCCATCCATGGGATTTTCCAGGTAAAAATACTAGAGTGGGTTGCCATTTCCTTCTCCAGAGGATCTTCCCAGCCCAGGGATCGAATCCAGGTCTCCCGCATTGTAGGCAAACGCTTTACCATCTGAGCCACCAGGAAAGTCAACCTGGAGAAGGCCATGGCAACCCACTCCAGTTTTCTTCCCTGGGAAATCAGAGGAGCCTGGCGGGCTACAGTCCACGGGGTTGCAGAGTCGTACTCGATTGAGTTGGCACCTTGAATAATGATCTCTGTATTTTATTCCTTCCCTCATACTTTATATGTAATACTTATGTTTTATTTTTCTACATATACTTTTCCATATTTTGGCTGTTTTCATTCATGTTAATATTTCACTCTCCCCTCTCTTCAACAGTTCTATTAAAACCTTCAGTTACATTTCTTAATCAGACACATTTTTCTACTATTATTTGAGAACAAAACACAAAAGATTGCCCTATCTAGACACACAATTTCCTCCACTGAGGAACTCTGTTTCTCCTCCATTTCTCGTTACCAATATGTTAAGATCTTTAGAATAATTTTGGTTGCCTCCTTCTTCTCTCTATCCATGTGGTCTTAGAAACTTTTAGTTCCTCTCTTCTTACACTGTCCCTCTGAGTTCCATACTTTCAGTTCTAGACACTTTTTTCCTTTCAAGTTTTCTTATTTATATTATACATGTATTTTCCACATGCCCAGTCTATCCTCATCTATTTATATGGAACTGCGCATTTGCCTAGCAATGTGTATTGTTCATTCTGTTTCTTCCGCTTCTGTTTTGAAGTATTTGTGCACCTTAATTTGTTCTCTTTTCTTTAATATTTTTCTAGTCAAGGCAGGGGAATGATCTTAGTGATAGTGAAGTCCCTCAGTCGTGTCCGACTCTTTGTGACCCCATGGACTGTAGCCTACCAGGCTCCTCTGTACATGGGATTTTCCAGGTAGTTCCTGGAGTAGATTGCCATTTCCTTCTCCAGGGGATCTTCCCAACCCAGGGGTCGAACCCAGGTCTCCCATATTGTAGACAGACACTTTACCGTACATTGTAGACAGACGCTTTACCGTCTGAGCCACCAGGGAAGTCGGGATTGATCTTAGCTCTGAGTTATTGCACATTCTCAGATTAATTACATCATAGCTAACTTGCTTTCTCTCTCTAAAGATGCTAATCTACTGCCTTCAAGCTACTAGTGTTACAGAGGTAATGCAAAGGTGTTTCTGTTTTTTTCAGCAGCTTATTCTTCTAAATAGTAGCGTTAATAATATTTGTTCTTTAGAATTCAGGAATTTTACCAGGTTGTGCATGTCAGTAATCTTTTTATGTATAACCACGTGTAACTAGCCAAAAAATTCACATGTATACTGTCTCTTCCCCTACTTCTTTGGAGCAATTTCCTAGAACTACTGAGAGAATGGGCTTCCCAGGTGCCGCTAGTGGTTAAGAAACTGCCTGCCAGGGCAGACTAGAGGTAAGTTTCGATCCCTGGGTCCAGGAGATCCCCTGGAGAAGGAAATGGCAATCCACTCCAGTATTCTTGCCGAGAGAATCCCATGGACAGAGGAGCCTGGTGGGCTACAGTTTATAATGTTGCACAGAGTCGGACACGACTGAAGCGACTTAGCACAGCACTGAGATAATATTTCCTGGGTTATAGTACTCAGTATGATGTTGAATAAAACTTAACCCACTACTTTTATGTTGCGTGTTTTTCTTTCAGTTGACACTGGCGGTGTAGAAAGCATGCAAGCTGTCTCCTCTCTTCTGAATTCACAGAGGTCTTACGACAAAGCAGATAAGAATATGTATTTTGGAGCCGGATGCCTTGGTTCAAATGCTAGCTCTGTATTTACAGTGATGTGACCTTGGGCAAATCGTTCACACTCTGTGCTTCAATTTCCTTATTTAGCCAATGGGGAAATAGTATTCTTATGGGTTTATTGTGAGAGTTATGAGTCTATTTTGTGAAGTACTACTTTTTCAAAGTCTACATTTGTGAGAATGGTGCCTGGCAAACATACGGGCTGTTTAAAAGAAGAAGAAAAAAAAACAATTCATGCTGAAATTAGATGCATATGTGGTGAACACAAATTGCTAAAACTTTGAGCTTTCTAGCTTTTCCGCCAAATTGTTCTTAATATTGGCTGCACGTTAAAATCACAGAGAATCTTTTAGAAACTCTCTTGCTATGTACCTCAGGCTGCTGCTGCTGCTAAGTCGCGTTAGTCGTGTCTCTGTGTGATCCCATAGACGGCAGCCCCCCAGGCTCCCCCTTCCCTGGGATTCTCCAGGCAAGAACACTGGAGTGGGTTGCCATTTCCTTCTCCAATGCATGAAAGTGAAAAGTGAAAGTGAAGTCGCTCAGGAGTGTCCAACTCTTAGCGACTCCATGGCTAGTTAGAGATCAAATTTCCCCAAAGGAGATACAAAGCAATGGGAATTACCAAAACCTCCCAGGTGATTTCATTCTGCAGCCAACACTGAAAACATTGCCTTAACTCCTTCGTACACCAAAGAAAATTGAGCCTTTGTAGACTGAGCTTCTTTTGTATTAGTCACTGCAGATGAGTTTCCTCAAAAAGATCCTTTTGCTTAGCAGAATGCAGATATTACAGAGAAGACTAGAGTGAGGCTAAATCTCAGATTCAAGGAAATTAGGAAAAACTGGGCAGTTGTTCTCTGTGGCACTGAGATAGAACCCAGAGTTTGAGAAGGCAAAGCTCTGTCAGGGTGCAGCCTTGTCTGCCAGGGGCTCCATCCATGCTCTTTGAATGACTCTCCCCCCTGTTCACAGTGCTCCAGCCTGACAGCCACCTTTGCCTTCCTTTAACCAGCCAAGCTCTTTTCTGCTTCAAGGCTTTTCTGCTGGCTCTTTCTTGTTCCAGGAATGCTCTCTACTCCCCACCCACCCACTCCCTTTTTTAAAAACAAACAAACAAAACCTGGCCATTGCCTACTATTGTTTCCTCAGAAAAATATTTCTTGACTTTTCAACACAATTAGCCCTTCCAGGTCCCACTATTGTAACCATCCACCAGCATGATATTTGCCTTCACAACTCCTATCACGTCCTTCACAATGTGTCATTATGTGTTTAGTCGTGGGATTACTGGCTTAATGCCTAACTCCTGGCTAGAGTATAAGATTTATGTTTATTTTGTCTGACTCCCAGTGCTTCATGCCTAACACTGTATACTACAGATAGTCCCTACTTACAGTGGTTCGGCTTATGATTTTTTGACTTTACAGTGGTGTGAAAGTGAAACACATTCAGTAGAAATCATACTTCAGATTTTGAGTTTTGATCTTTTCCCAGCCTAGTGATATTCACGAGGATGCTCTTTCATGTCGCCAGGCAGTAGCAGGGAGCTGGATTTCCCAGGTAGCTATGTGACTGTGAGGGTAAACAACTGATACACTTACAACCATCCTGTACCCAGATAACTATTCTGCTTTCACTTTCAGTATAGTACTCAA
The DNA here is from genome assembly GCA_006410735.1 of Raphicerus campestris. Lineage (NCBI taxonomy): Eukaryota > Metazoa > Chordata > Mammalia > Artiodactyla > Bovidae > Raphicerus > Raphicerus campestris. Next base: position 605,361 of record SJYW01001686.1, read on the forward strand.
TAGAATTGATGCTTTTAAACTGTGGTGTTGGAGAAGACTCTTGAGAGTCCCTTGGACTGCAAGGAGATCCAACTAGTCCATTCTGAAGGAGATCAACCCTGGGATTTCTTTGGAAGGAATGATGCTAAAGCTGAAACTCCAGTACTTTGGCCACCTCATGCGAAGAGTTGACTCACTGGAAAAGACTTTGATGCTGGGAGGGATTAGGGGCAGGAAGAGAAGGGGACGACCGAGGATGAGATGGCTGGATGGCATCACTGACTCGATGGATGCGAATCTGAGTGAACTCCGGGAGTTGGTGATGGACAGGGAGGCCTGGTTGCTGCGATTCATGGGGTTGCAGAGAGTCGGACACGACTGAGCAACTGAACTGAACTGAACTGACTGATTCAACATTTTATTATAAAATAGGCTTTGTGTTATATGATTTTACCCAACTATAGGCAATGCTAGTGTTCTGAGACCTTTTAAGCTAGGCTAGGCTAAGCTATGATATTTAGTAGGTGTATTAAATGCATTTTAACTTAGGATATTTTCAGTTTTCAATGGGTTTATCAGGAAGAACACCATCATAAATCAAAGAAGATCTGTATATCCAATAGGTCATGAATAAATATTGAAGAAATGAATAAATGAAATTTAGCCCTGGAAGGGAGTTTTGATTGTCCAGTTCAAATAGGTTGTGGTTTGGATGAAGAAACTGATACTCAAGTATTACTGTGATTTGCCCAAAATCATTCAGCTCATTAGTGCTAGAATTAGGACTCAGTCTCATTTTTCCCATCTCTCAGTCCAGTGAACTTCCTAGTGTAAACGATTTGCTGTACTGATATAAAACAAGAGGATCAAGAAATTAATTTACATATATGGAATGAATGAAAGTTTATCACAGTCATTACTCAGAAAAACAATTTTTACTGTACAATAATGTAAGGTGAGTACTAGAAACACAGGCAACTGAACCGAGTTTCAGTTTCCAAGTGAAAGCAGAGGTGAATAAAGGCTTAGTTTAACTTTTTTGAAAGTTAATGTTTAGTTCAGACTGGATTACTATTTGGAACATACCCAGTTCCTTAGAAAGTGTGCCATCAATCAATAATAAACCTACCAGTCATTAAGTTCCCCTACAAGTGATTTGCATACATGAACTCCAAACCTCTGTGCAATTTTGCAAAGTATATATGACTATTCACTGATAAGAAAATTAGGCTTATAATTACACAGTTTATAATTAGTTAACATAAGGATTAAAATCACATTGGTGAATTCAAGTTTTTCATCTGACAACAATGCAAAAGCTGAACTCACAAAGTCAATGACTTTTTGCCTTCCCAGAGAACTGAGGTCACAGAGCAAACTGCTTCCCCCTAGACTGGAGAGAGACAGATGGATACAGAGAATCACAGCTATGATGACAGGGAGCAGAAGCCCAGGAGCAAAATCCAGCAGCTGGAACGAGTATGGAGCCAGTATCAGTAGCAAGACTTTAAACTATAACTGAGGAATTGCTGGAAGCTCAGTGTAGATCGTCTTGAGAGCTGAAAACCACTACAGGACCCCAGATTAGAGAGGTTCTACAATTTCCTGAATTTTACCTCCAAGATTCATACCACAGAGAAGTCTCCCTCCAGGAGAAGAAGAAAAATAATCATTTATAATGTGCCCAGAGGGCTTCCCTCTGGGTTCCCTTGGGTCAGTGGTAAAGAATCAACCTGCCAATGCAGGAGACACAGGAAACTCAGGCTCAATTCTTGGGTCAGGAAGATCCCCTGGAAGAGAAAACGGCAACCCAATCTAGTATTTTTGCATGGAAAATTCCATGAACAGAGGAGCCTGACAGGCTACAGTCCATGGGTCACAAAAGAGTCGGACATGACTAAGCATGCACGCACGCACTCAAGGAGAGGTCATCTTAGCAACCTTGATTATGAGTGGGGAAACAAAAATCTGGTGGTGGGAGGTGATGAAATCTTCCAGGAGCACCCACTAACCTGCCACTATGTAAAAATGGATGAGACTCATTCAGCTCCTAGGGAGAGTGGGACAGTGAGCGTGACACAGAGATGGCTCAAAGACATGTCCTCTCAAGCCAGATGATTTTTCTCTTCTTCCACCAGGCAGAAACCCAGTAGGGACCATGGTGATCGAGATATTTAGATAGCGCTTCCTACTTTTTGTAATGTCTCTTGTTTCTTCCCTCAAAGGCTCTAAAGATAGAGGTTTGGGGGCTAGGAATATGGGGTAGAAATTAAGTAAAAGAGTAAAGGAATTTGGAAAGTGGACACAGAAATTATTTTACCATATTCCTACCACTCTAGGATCTAATCTATCATGTGCAAGTACATACATGTTCTCACAGATGCCAGTCAACTTCCTGCCAGAATAGAAGCAAAAGCCTTCTCGTAAGAATGTGTGGAATAACATGGAGATATCTGAAAGCACAGGCGATACCCTGAGAGTAGTAATAGTCCAGATGGCCCAGATACATGCAGCATGAGTAAGGAAATAACTGTTGATGAGTTTAAAGAGCACAGGGAGCCCTGAGATTACTATTCAGTTCAGTTGCTCAGTTGTGTCTGTGACTGCATGGATTGCAGCATGCCAAGCTTCCCTGTCCATCACCAATTCTGGGAGCTTTCTCAAACTCATGTCTATTGAGTTGGTGGTGCCATCCAAGCATTTCATCCTCTGTTGTCCCCTTCAAATCAGTGTTGTTTTAAGCCATTAAGTTTGTGATCATTTTTTCATTTTTCAGCAGCCACAGAAAACTAATAGACCATGTGAGCTTTGAAAGGCAGCTGGATGCAGCACAAGTTCTAGAGCTAGACTGCCTGGGTTCCAAGCCTAGCTCTGCCACTCACTAGCTGCATGACCCTATTTACTTAGCCTCTCTGGCTTCAGGTTCTTTATCCATAAAAATGGGGCTATTAATAGCACCTAGCTTGCGATGTTGCTGTAAGGATCACGTGAGTTCACCCTTCTAACCTACCTAGCACAGTCTCTAGCGTTATAATATGCAGATAGATAATGTTATCATTGGACTTCCCAGGTGGCTCAGTGGTAAAGAATCTGCCTGCCAGTGTGGGAGACACAGGAGACTCATTCAATTCGGGTTGAGAAGGAGGAGGAAATGGCAACCCACTCCAGTATTCTTGCCTGGAGAATCCCATGGACAGAGGAAGAGTCAGACACAACTGGGAAATTGAGCATGCACATATGCAAATGTTATCATTGCTATTTGACACATCTGAAGTGCCATGCAAAAGCAAGTTACTTCTACTTTTCCTGAATTTTTATTTATTTATTTTCAACTGTGAAAGATCTCTGATGTTGCTCTCAGGCTTTCTCTAGTTTCTGCAAGCAGGGGCTCATAGTGGTGGCTTCTCTTGTTGCAGACACGGGCTCTAGGTGCGCAGGCTTCAGTAGTTGTGGCAGCCAGGCTTAGCTGCCCTGCATCATGTGGAATCTTCATGGACCTGAGGTCAAACCTCAGGGAAGTCACTGTTATATTTGACGTTATTGTTATTATTCTGTGAAAAAGATAACCTCCAATGTTATATGAATTAACTAGGTTCATGTAATTTAATTTTCAAGAGGGAAGAAAAAAATATATTTTTTATACCAAATTATATTAACCAAGGGCTTCCTAGGTAGTACAGCAGTGGCCACAGGACTGGAAAAGGTCAATTTTTATTCCAATCACAAAGAAAGGCACTTCTGAAGAATGTTCAAACTATCATAGAATTGCACTCGTCTCATACACTAGCAAAGTAATGCTCAAAATTCTCCAAGCCAGGCTTCAACAGTACACGAACCAAGAACTTCCAGATGTTCAAGCTGGTTTTAGAAATGGCAGAGGAACCAGAGATCAAACTGCAAACATCCGTTGGATCATCGAAAAAGGAAGAGAGTTCCAGAAAAAAACATCTATTTCTGCTTTATGGACTATGCCAAAGCCTTTGACTGTGTGGATCACAACAATCTGTGGATAATTCTTCAAGAGATGGGAATACCAGACCACATGACCTGCCTTCTGAGAAATCTGTATGCAGATCAAGAAGCAACAGTTAGAACTGGACATGGAACAACAGACTGGTTCCAAATAGGAAAAAGAGAACATCAAGGCTGTATATTGTCACTCTGCTTATTTAACTTATATGCAGAGTACATCAGAGAAACCCTGGGCTGGATGAAACACAAGCTGGAATCAAGATTGCTGGGAGAAATATCAATAACCTCAGATATGCAGATGACATCACCCTTATGGCAGAAAGCAAACAGGAACTAAAGAGCCTCTTGATGAAACTGAAAGAGGAGAGTGAAAAGTTGACTTAAAACTCAA
>SJYW01001686.1:610408-632792 GCA_006410735.1 Raphicerus campestris
GGCAAAGTAATGTCTCTGCTTTTGAATATGCTATCTAGGTTGGTCATAACTTTTCTTCCAAGGAGTAAGCGTCTTTTAATTTAATGGCTGCAGTCACCATCTGCAGTGATTTTGGAGCCCCCCCAAAATAAAGTCTGACACTGTTTCCACTGTTTCCCCATCTATTTCCCATGAAGTGATGGGACCAGATGCCATGATCTTCGTTTTCTGAATGTTGAGCTTTAAGCCAACTTTTTCACTCTCCTCTTTCATTTTCATCAAGAGGCTTTTTAGTTCCTCTTCACTTTCTGCCATAAGGGTGGTGTCATCTGCATATCTGCAGTTATTGATATTTCTCCCGGCAATATTGATTCCAGCTTGTGCTTCTTTCAGCCCAGCGTTTCTCATGATGTACTCTGCATATAAGTTCAATAAGCAGGGTGACACTATACAGCCTTGACGTACTCCTTTTCCTATTTAGTCTGTTGTTCCATGTCTTGTTCTAACTGTTGCTTCCTGACTTGCATACAGATTTCTCAAGAGGCAGGTCAAGTGGTCTGGTATTCCCATCTTTTGAAGAATTTTCCACAGTTTATTGTAATCCACACAGTCAAAGGCTTTGGCATGGTCAATAAAGCAGAAATAGATGTTTTTCTGGGACTCTCTTGCTTTTTCCATGATCCAGCAGATGTTGGCAATTTGATACCTAATTCCTCTGCCTTTTCTAAAACCAGCTTGAACATCTGGAATCACAATTCACGTACTGCTGAAGCCTGGCTTGGAGAATTTTGAGCATTACTTTAATAGCATGTGAGATGAGTGCAATTGTGCAATAGTTTGAGCATTCTTTGGCATTGCCTTTCTTTGGGATTGGAATGAAAACTGACCTTTTCCAGTCCTGTGGCCACTGCCGAGTTTTCCAAATGTGCTGGCATATTGAGTGCAGCACTTTCACAGCATCATCTTTCAGGATTTGAAATAGCTCAGCTGGAATGCCATCACCTCTACGAGCTTTGTTTGTAGTGATGCTTTCTAAGGCCCACTTGACTTCACATTCCAGGATGTCTGGCTCTAGGTGAGTGATCACATCATCGTTATTGTCTGGGTCGTGAATAATACAGTTCTTCTGTGTATTCTTGTCACCTCTTCTTAATATCTTTTGCTTCTGTTAGGTCCATAATATAACCACAAAATTAAGAATGCAAACAGGGCACTGTGGGAGCATGGAGAGGAGGTACTGGATGCATTCCTTGATTCTTCATCCCCCTTCCTACATTTTAAAGCTGGTAGTGGTGGGTCATATCACTCTGATCTTGTTTTTCTCGTCACATCTCCTTTTCTGTTTCCACTTCTAACAATTGTTGTGGTTACAGTTTTAAGAATTTAAGAAGTTTTTTAAGAATTGTGGTTACAGGGCTCCCCTGGTGGCTCAGACAGTAAAGAATCCACCTGCAAGGCGGGACACCTGGGTTTGATTCCTGGGTTGGGAAGATCTCCTGGAGAAGGGCAGGCCACCCACTCCAGTATTCTTGCCTAGGAAATCCCATGAACAGAGGAGCCTACAGTCTGTTGGGTCACAAAGAGGTGGACACAACTGAGTGACTAAGTACAGCACAGTGATTACACTGGGCCTCCCTGGATAATTCAGAATAATCTCATTATTTTAAGGTCAGATGTTTAGCAACCTTAGTTCCATCTGCAACTTTAATTCCCCTTTGTCATGTAACCTAAGATATTCACAGGATCCAGAAATAAGGATATAGACATCTTGGAGGCTGGGGACAGGGAGAGGTTGGACATTATTCTGCCTTCCACAATAGCCTATAAGTCAAAGAGGAAATCTCACAAGGAAAAAAATTTTATATATATTAATTTTTTTTGTTGTTTAATGCGGCTTCCCTGGTAGCTTAGCTGGTAAAGAATCTGCCTGCAATATAGGAGACCTGGGTTCAATCCCTAGGTCAGGAAGATCCCCTGGAGGAGGGCACTGCAACCCACTCCAGCATTCTTGCCTGGAGAATCCCATGGACAGAGGAGCCTGGCGGGCAACAGTCCATGAGGTCGCAAAAGAGACAGACACACCTGAGCGACTAAGCACAGCACAGCAAATATTTTAACAGAGTGAAAGTGAAAATATATGGTGTTAAAATTTGTGAATGTGGCTATAACAAATACTTAGAAAAGAATAAAGAGATTTTTCTGGTAGTCCAATGGTTAAGAATCCACCTTGCAGTACAGGGAACGTGAGTTCAATCCCTAGTCAGGGAGCTAGTAAGTTCCCACATGCTTTGTGACAAGTAAACTCGAGCTCCTCAACTAGAGAAGTCCGTATACCACAAAGAAGACCTAGCACAACCAAAATTCTGAAAAAGAAAGAAAAAAAAATAAAGATCTTAAATCAGTAATCTAAGCTTCTACCTTAAGAAACTGGAGAAAAAAGAGCAAATTAAGCAGAAGGCAGGAAATAACAAAGATTAGAATTCAGTAAAATTAAGAACTGAAAACTAACTGAGAAAATCAATGAAATTCTTAGAAAGATAAATAATTAATACATTTCTTGCCAGACTGACGAAGGTAAAAAAAAAAAAACAGAATATACAATAACCAGTATCAGGAATAAAAAAAGAGAGATCACTATGTATCAATTAATACTAAAAAGATATTAAGGAGATACTGTGGACAATTGAAATTAAAGCCAGAGGTAGCCTGAGGAGAGTTTGCAACAGTAGTAAAAGAGAATGGGAAGAAGCTGAATCCAGAAAAGAAAAGAAACTGACAGGTAGCCCAAGATAAACTTGATGACTATGATTTTGTATTGATGCACAAAGTCTAGGTGGCTCAGAAAATTTTTCTAGAAGTTAACTTGAAAATTGGTGTTCTATGATGACGCAGTGGAAATATTGAGTTGGCCAAAAAGTTCTTTCATGTTTTTTTTAAGATGTTACAGAAGACTCGAACGAACTTCTTTGCCAACCCAAAATAAGGATATAAGAGAACCAAGAATGCTGGTCAGAGAGAATCTAGATGCTCAAAGAGAAGTCCAAACATCTTGGAGGAGTCTGGGGATATGAGGGAGCTAGAAGTAGAGAGATGAAGAGACCAAGATCAGGCTGACAGAGAGACAGCCTAGGGGATGAGGGTGAGTTTTCTACAGTATAGCTTCTCTGGAAATGTTCCCTCCTCAGCAGTTGTTCTTTGCCCTCGCTCATGGAATTCTACCCTTCACCCACATGACTGGAATTGAATCTAAAAGGTTTAAGAGAGAGACCTCTATGCAAGTGGAGGTTGGGGGTTGGCAGCAGACAGAGGTTCAAGGAGTTAGAGGTTTGTGCAAATGCAAAAAATATATATATTGAAAAGGAAGGCCTGAGAGAGTTGGTATTTGGGAAATTTGGTCAGGTTTTCTTCGTATCTCTCATGTTCCAGACATTAATCTGGTCACAGAAGATAATGGAGAGCAAGGCAGACAATATTTACTACCATAGAGCTTACAGCTTAAGTACTGATAGGTAAATGGGCAATTGTGATATTCAATGATACACACTGGGAAGCATTTAGAAACGGTATGGAGGAATGATAAAATTTTAAATGAGACCATACAAAACAGGAATGAATGGCCAAGAGGAGAAAACACTCAAGCAAGTGGTACTGAGTGCTATAATCCTCAGTATACATCTGTACTACTTACAAACTTACTATTGGACAGTCCACAGCTATCAAAAAGCTCTCCAACCTAGCATCACAAATCTCCCATAAGAACTCTCAGCCAAATTATTTCACTAGGACAAAACAATTTTTCTAAGAGGCTTTTCTATCTCTACACTGATTTATTTCTCAAGATAGAATAGTCATTCAGGCCTAGTTTAAGTGGACAAATCTCTAGAATTTCCAGTTCCATTTAACTACTGATATTTCGCTTTAAANCAGAGGTAGCCTGAGGAGAGTTTGCAACAGTAGTAAAAGAGAATGGGAAGAAGCTGAATCCAGAAAAGAAAAGAAACTGACAGGTAGCCCAAGATAAACTTGATGACTATGATTTTGTATTGATGCACAAAGTCTAGGTGGCTCAGAAAATTTTTCTAGAAGTTAACTTGAAAATTGGTGTTCTATGATGACGCAGTGGAAATATTGAGTTGGCCAAAAAGTTCTTTCATGTTTTTTTTAAGATGTTACAGAAGACTCGAACGAACTTCTTTGCCAACCCAAAATAAGGATATAAGAGAACCAAGAATGCTGGTCAGAGAGAATCTAGATGCTCAAAGAGAAGTCCAAACATCTTGGAGGAGTCTGGGGATATGAGGGAGCTAGAAGTAGAGAGATGAAGAGACCAAGATCAGGCTGACAGAGAGACAGCCTAGGGGATGAGGGTGAGTTTTCTACAGTATAGCTTCTCTGGAAATGTTCCCTCCTCAGCAGTTGTTCTTTGCCCTCGCTCATGGAATTCTACCCTTCACCCACATGACTGGAATTGAATCTAAAAGGTTTAAGAGAGAGACCTCTATGCAAGTGGAGGTTGGGGGTTGGCAGCAGACAGAGGTTCAAGGAGTTAGAGGTTTGTGCAAATGCAAAAAATATATATATTGAAAAGGAAGGCCTGAGAGAGTTGGTATTTGGGAAATTTGGTCAGGTTTTCTTCGTATCTCTCATGTTCCAGACATTAATCTGGTCACAGAAGATAATGGAGAGCAAGGCAGACAATATTTACTACCATAGAGCTTACAGCTTAAGTACTGATAGGTAAATGGGCAATTGTGATATTCAATGATACACACTGGGAAGCATTTAGAAACGGTATGGAGGAATGATAAAATTTTAAATGAGACCATACAAAACAGGAATGAATGGCCAAGAGGAGAAAACACTCAAGCAAGTGGTACTGAGTGCTATAATCCTCAGTATACATCTGTACTACTTACAAACTTACTATTGGACAGTCCACAGCTATCAAAAAGCTCTCCAACCTAGCATCACAAATCTCCCATAAGAACTCTCAGCCAAATTATTTCACTAGGACAAAACAATTTTTCTAAGAGGCTTTTCTATCTCTACACTGATTTATTTCTCAAGATAGAATAGTCATTCAGGCCTAGTTTAAGTGGACAAATCTCTAGAATTTCCAGTTCCATTTAACTACTGATATTTCGCTTTAAAAAGTGAGACTGACTCAAACTGCTACCATTCTAACTGAACCTTTTCGGTTAGATACCTTCGTATACATTGCTAGAACATAGTTCTATTGCCAAGTATGTTGAACATGAATTTCCATTTGATACAACCTCATGCTCTGTTTGGAGAAGGCAAAGGCACCCCACTCCAGTACTCTTGCGGAAAATCCCATGGACGGAGAAGCCTGGTGGGCTGCAGTCCATGGGGTCGTTAAGAGTTGGACACGACTGAGCGATTTCACGTTCACGTTTCACTTTCATGCATTGGAGAAGGAAACGGCAACCCATGCCAGTGTTCTTGTCTGGAGAATCCCATGGACGGGGGAGCTGGTGGGCTGCCATCTATGGGGTTGCACAGAGTCGGACACGACAGAAGCAACTTGGCAGCAGCAGCAGCAGCATGCTCTGTTTATTTCAAAATACATGTAGAATTTATAAATGGAAAAATAAAAAGCACATCACTTTTAAATTGTTTGGCTTCTTTGTTTGCCCTCCCTTTTTCACTATTGAGATTATATATTTTCACTATAAACTGATAAGTTCTGATAATCTGCAAGTTTTGGTTTAAATTCCTTATTTGACAGGAATATGTAAAATTTCTTGACAGTTTTACTCACCATTGGCATCTGAGGGATAAATGGCTTGGAAACTGTTTCTTCTCCCTCCCCTAGCCCACATGTCCCTTGGAATTTTCTTGTTTTCTACGACTCAGGAGAAAATTGACTTCAGAATCAGCCTTGACGGTACTCGGCCAACCTGGTAAATCTCACTGAGCTGCTAGTGCCCCCTTGTGCCCTGTGCTTACAATTACAGCTCAGTTTCTGTTGGCTAGGAAGAGGCTTGTGAATTGCTGCCTCGTGCATGAACTAACTATGGCCTCTAAAGGCTAGAAAGAACCGTAGGGAAATGAGATGAGGACCAACTGGAAGCTAGAGGCACACGGGCTGCCCAGGAGAGAGTGGATACAAGAGCAAGGAACAGACTCTCATTAAAAGGAGAAGAAAGAGTGAATGCCGAGTTGGCCACTACACCTTCTGGTAGTTTTCTGTGTTGCCTGCCGCATATACAAGCGCTATGAAGGCAAAAATGCTTGCTTGGCATTCACAAAGGCGGTTTAATGACTGAGCAAGGAGAGGAACAAAAGCGTTTAATTCACAGAAATTTCGCAGTAGATGATAGCTATTTTTCTTTGTATGATTGATTATTCTTTGTTGTTTTTGTTTAGTCGCTAAGTCCTATCCGACTCTTTGTGAAGCTGTGGACTGTAGTCTGCCATGCTCCTCTGTCTGTGGGATTTCCCAGGCAATTTCCTTCTCCAGAGGATCTTCCTGACCCAGGCATTGAACTGGTATCTCCTGTATGGCCGGTATCTCCTGATGGCTGAGCCATCAGGTAAGCCCTGATTATTCTTAACAAATTCTTAAAATGAAAAAAATTTTGACAGTTTTATTTAACGAATCTCCATATGTCCAAGAGCATTTCCCAACCTCAGTATTTTATAGGCTTAGCTTTTTTTATTCACTTGTTTTAATTAGTAAATATGAATTGAGCACTACATTCCAGGATCTGGAGATAAAAAATGTGATAAACACAGTTCTAGCTCCTAGAGGAGAGGACATCAGATGGTTATATTGAAAATCCTTATCTTGCTGCCACACTCCAAATTTCAGCTCCCTCAGCTCTGGCAGCTGCAGGAATAACATCTCTACTTTGTTTCCTCCATTTCCTTTATTTTCTAACTGTATTCCTGTTTTCTCTCCACTTTATCTCCTCATACTCAACTTGTTCTTTGCCAAATGATTGCACAATAAACTTGGATTTTTTGCACTTGTAGAAATTCAGCTATACAGAAACATGCATCTACACCAGAATTTCTATAATCGGTTATAAAGGTGTGTTTGAATTCCCTTTTTGTCCCTAAGGAGAAACCTCATTGGAATAAAAATGTAGTCCTTGTAACACTTGCTTAAAGGAAAATATGTTCATGGAGGATTATAAATACCCTGGGTATATAAGATGATTCTACATGAAGAAATGGAACTGAGAAAACACTTAAATGATGATTTTAAAGGCAATAGATAATAGTGGCAACATTGGAAAGAGTTTTCTGAACTCTTGAGTTTCTCTCTCTTTTCTTTTTCTTTCTTTCTTTCTTTCTTTTTTTTTTTTTTTTGCCACAGGGCATTTGGGAACTCGGTTTGCTGACCAGAGATTGAACCCTTGCTCCCTGCACTGGGAGCACACAGTCTTAACCGCTGGGTCACTAGGGAAGTCCCAAGTTTCTCATCCTTTTACTGCTTGTTCAGGAATGCTGTGCTTGCCTCAATAATATTAATACACCCAGCGTTCATGTATGTGTGTGTGCTCAGCTGCCGTCCGGCTGTTTCTGACCCCGAGAACTGTAGCTCACCAGGCTCCTCTGTCCATGGAATCTTCTGGTCAAGGATGCTGGAGCGGGTTGCCATTTCCTACTCCAGAGGACCTTCCAGATCCAGGGATTGAACCTGCATCTCCTACATTGGCAGGTGGATTCTTTATGACTAGTGCCACCTAGGAAGTCCTTGATACACCCAGGAGATTTCTAATTATGATAGGCTACAAAAGTGTATAGACTTTATTAGGCTAAAGCAGGATTTCTCGACCTTTGGCTTTATTATAATTATCCTGCCAATTAACCTTGGCAGGATAATTCTCCATTGTGGCAGGGGAAGGGAGTTGTGCTGTGCATTTTAGAAGGTTTAGGCTCATTTCTAGCCTCTTCTCACTAATACCAGTAGCGAAAATGTCAACAGATGTTGCCAGTGTCCCCTGGAGAGCATAATTACCTCTGGTTGAGAACTGCTGAACTACGTACACCATTTTTAGTTCATTCCTGAGCATTACAAGTTTAATCCCTACCATTCTACTAAAACCATTAAATCAAGATCTCTAATTGCTACCTTGGAGCTGTGTGACTGAGAGAGCACACATACACATACGCGCTGAAACCAAAGCCTTTAAAGATTCTTTCTTTCTTAAGACATTCTCTTCTCCTTAACATTGACTCCTAGTTTGCCTTTTACTCCTTTGGCTGTCCCTTGAGGCTCCTCTTTGTTGCTGTTTAGTTGCTGAGTAATGTCTGACTCTTTGCAACCCCATGGGCTGTAGCCCACCAGGCTCCTCTGTCCATGGGATTCTGCAGGCAAGAAGACTGGAGTGGGTTGCCATTTCCTTCTCCAGGGGATCTTCCAGACCCAGGGATCAAACCTGTGTCTCCTGAACTGCAGGCTGATTTTTTTTTACCACTAAGTCACCTGGGAAGCCCTTTGCCCACCTCTTAAAAGTCAATACTTTCAGGGCTTCCCAGGGGCGCAAGTGGTAAAGAACCTGCCTGCCAATGCAGGAGAAGTAAGAGGTGTGGGATCGATCCCTGGGTTGGGAAGATCCTCTGAAGGAGGGCATGGCAACCCACCCCATTCTTGCCTGGAGAATCCCATGGACAGAGGAGCCTGGCAGGCTACAGTTCATGGAGTCACACAGAGTCGGACACGACTGAAGTTACTTAGCACACTCACACACCTGGAAGATCCCACGTGCTATGGGGCAGCTAAGCTTGTTTTTCACAGCTACTGAGCCCAAGCTCTAACAACAACAAAAAAGTCAATACTTTCAGGACTTTCCCAGTGGGCCAGTGGTTCAGAATCTTCCTGCCAATGCAGGGGACATGAGTTCAACTCCTGGTCTGGGAAGATTCCACGTGCAACTAAGCCCTATGTGCCACACCTCCTGAAGTCTGTGTGCCCCAAAGCTTATGCTCTGTACCATGAGAAGACACTGCAGCGAAAGGCCTGAGTGCCTCAGCTAGAGAGTAACCTCCATTCGTTGCAACTACAGACAGCTCGTGTGCAGCAATGAAGACCCAGTGCAGCAAAAAAAAAAAAGTCTGTGATTTCAGGGTTTTGTCCTAGGCCCTGGGGCTGCTGATTTTTACACACTCCCCCTGCAGGATCTCATTCACTCCCATGGTCAATTTCCCTGTTTGTGTTGATGACTCTCTCATCCTTGCCTCAGTCCCAGATCTTCTATGCTAGCAGGTAGGGGTATTTCTATTTAGGAACTTCTCAAGACTTCAAAATAAAAATGCCCCAAACCAAAAGAATATGACATTTTTTTCTTCTAGTATGTTCCTTATTTCAATGAAAGGCATCACCATTTTCCAATTGCCTAAGCCAGAAATACAAGACTTCAATCACTTCTTATCTCTCTCACTTTGCTTAACTTTGTCTCCTAAAATCAGTGCTGTATAAACTTTAGTATGAATAAGAATCACAAGGAGGATTTGTTAAAACTCAGATTCCCCCAGAAATTCTGATTTAATGGGGGTTGGGGGTGGGAGTGAGCAATGGTTTAGCATGCTCTGGGCTTCCCTGATAGCTCAGTTAGTAAAGAACCCGCCTGCAATGCAGGAGACCCTGGTTCAATTCCTGGGTTGGGAAGATCCCCTGGAGAAGAGATAGGCTACCCACTCCAGTATTCTTGGGCTTCCCTTATTGCTCACCTGGTAAAGAATCAGNAGGAGAAGTAAGAGGTGTGGGATCGATCCCTGGGTTGGGAAGATCCTCTGAAGGAGGGCATGGCAACCCACCCCATTCTTGCCTGGAGAATCCCATGGACAGAGGAGCCTGGCAGGCTACAGTTCATGGAGTCACACAGAGTCGGACACGACTGAAGTTACTTAGCACACTCACACACCTGGAAGATCCCACGTGCTATGGGGCAGCTAAGCTTGTTTTTCACAGCTACTGAGCCCAAGCTCTAACAACAACAAAAAAGTCAATACTTTCAGGACTTTCCCAGTGGGCCAGTGGTTCAGAATCTTCCTGCCAATGCAGGGGACATGAGTTCAACTCCTGGTCCGGGAAGATTCCACGTGCAACTAAGCCCTATGTGCCACACCTCCTGAAGTCTGTGTGCCCCAAAGCTTATGCTCTGTACCATGAGAAGACACTGCAGCGAAAGGCCTGAGTGCCTCAGCTAGAGAGTAACCTCCATTCGTTGCAACTACAGACAGCTCGTGTGCAGCAATGAAGACCCAGTGCAGCAAAAAAAAAAAAGTCTGTGATTTCAGGGTTTTGTCCTAGGCCCTGGGGCTGCTGATTTTTACACACTCCCCCTGCAGGATCTCATTCACTCCCATGGTCAATTTCCCTGTTTGTGTTGATGACTCTCTCATCCTTGCCTCAGTCCCAGATCTTCTATGCTAGCAGGTAGGGGTATTTCTATTTAGGAACTTCTCAAGACTTCAAAATAAAAATGCCCCAAACCAAAAGAATATGACATTTTTTTCTTCTAGTATGTTCCTTATTTCAATGAAAGGCATCACCATTTTCCAATTGCCTAAGCCAGAAATACAAGACTTCAATCACTTCTTATCTCTCTCACTTTGCTTAACTTTGTCTCCTAAAATCAGTGCTGTATAAACTTTAGTATGAATAAGAATCACAAGGAGGATTTGTTAAAACTCAGATTCCCCCAGAAATTCTGATTTAATGGGGGTTGGGGGTGGGAGTGAGCAATGGTTTAGCATGCTCTGGGCTTCCCTGATAGCTCAGTTAGTAAAGAACCCGCCTGCAATGCAGGAGACCCTGGTTCAATTCCTGGGTTGGGAAGATCCCCTGGAGAAGAGATAGGCTACCCACTCCAGTATTCTTGGGCTTCCCTTATTGCTCACCTGGTAAAGAATCAGCCTGCAATGCAGGAGACCCTGGTTCAATTCCTGGGTCAGGAAGATCCCCTGGAGAAGGGATAGGCTACCCACTCCAGTATTCTTGGACTTCCATTGTGGCTCAGCTGGTAAAGAATTCGCCTGCAATGCAAGAGAGCTGGATTTGATCCCTGGGTTGGGAAGATCCCCTGGAGAAGGGAAAGGCTACCCACTCCAATATTCTGGCTTGGAGGATTACCTGGACTGTACAGTCCATGGGGTCACAAACGTGGGGACTGAAAATCTGAGAATCTGCATTTCTAACAGGCTTCCAGATGACCCTGATGGTCTGCAGACTACATTTTGTGTCACATTGTCCTAAAGAACTTCTCATTGTTTTTTGTGATAAAGCCCCAAATTTTTAGCATGAAGTTCCAGGTTCTATATGATTTTATTTAGTTCTTTACATTCATTTCTCACCATGCTCATCTGATTCCTGGTGCTTATTTAATGGCATGCTGTGTCTTGAAATCTGAATATTTATTTCATTCCTTGGCTGATTCTTACTCCTCTCTCAGTATTCAGATTACTCATTTATTCTACAGAGGGTACAAAGTTTTTTCCCACAAACAAGAATTTTTATTTTTCTAAGATTGAACTTACTTGTTTGACTTCTAGATAATAGAAATGGAATATCACTATTAGTAATCTTAGTCAATTCAGAATGTCCTTCTTATTCTGCCTGGGTTGCCTGGGTTGTATCAGTATTTGAGGGGACCTATTTTTACCAAATTCATTGATTGGGCCAATACTGGGGACCTAGCCCAGGTTGAGACCCATTGTCTCAGCTTTTTCCCACTCAGATTTGTAGTCAGATTTGACTGTGGCTCAAGTCATGAACTCATTATTGCCAAATTAAGCTCTAAATTGAAGAAAGTAGGGAAAATCACTAGGCTATTAAGGTATGGCCTAAATAAAATCCCTTACAATTATACAGGGATTGACAAATAGATTCAAGTGACAAATAGATTCAAAGAATTAGATCTGATAGAGTCCCTGAAGAACTGTGGATGGAGATTCGTAACACTGTACAGGAGGTGGATCAAAACCATCCCCAAGTAAAAGAAATGCAAAAAGGTAAAACAGTTGTCTGAGAAGGCCTTACAAATACCTGAGAAGAGAAGCTAAAGGCAAAGAAGAAAAGGAAAGATGTACCCATCTGAATGCAGAGTTCCAAAGAATAGCAAGGAGAGATAAGAAAGCCTTCCTAAGTGATCAGTTCAAAGAAATAAAGGAAAATAATAGAATAGGAAAGATTAGAGATGTCTTCAAGAAAATTAGAGATACGAAGGGAACATTCTATGCAAAGATGGGCACAATAAAGGACAGAAATGATATGGACCTAACAGAAGAAGAAGATATTAAGAAGAGGTGGTAAGAATACACGGAAGAACTATACAAAAAGGTCTGAATAACCCAGATAACCACAATGGTTTGATCACTCACCTAGAGCCAGACATCCTGGAGTGCAAAGTCAAGGGGCCTTAGGAAGCATCACTACAAACAAAGCTAGTGGAGGTGACGGAATTTCAGCTGAGTTATTTCAAATCCTAAAAGATGATGCTGTGTAAGTGCTGCACTCAATATGCCAGCAAATTTGGAAAACTCAGTAGTGGCCACAGGACTGGAAAATGTCAGTTTTCTTTCCAATCCCAAAGAAAGGCAATGCCAAAGAATGCTCAGACTACCACACGACTGTACTCATCTCACATACTAGTAAAGTAATGATCAAAATTCTCCAAGCCAGACTTCAACAGTATGTGAACTGTGAATTTCTAGATGTTCAAGCTGGATTTAGAAAAGGCAGAGGAACCAGAGCTCAAATTGCCAACATCTGTTGGATCATAGAAAATGCAAGAGAATTCCAGAAAAACCTCTACTTCTGCTTCATTGACTATATTAAAGCCTTTGGCTGTGTGGATCATAGCAAAGTGTAAAAAATTCTTAAAGATGAGGATACCAGACCACCCAACCTGCCTCCTGTGAAATGTCTATGCATGTCAAGAAGCAACAGTTAGAATCAGACATGGAGCAACAGATGGTTCCAAATAGGAAAAGGAGTGCATCAAGGCTGTATATTGTCACCCTGTTTATTTAACTTATTTGCAGGGTACATCATATGAAGTTTTAGGCTGGATAAAGCACAAGCTGGAATCAAGATTGCAGGGAGATATATATCAACAACCTCAGATACGCAGATGACACCAACTTTATGGCACAAAGCGAAGAGGAACTGAAGAGCCTCTTGATGAAAGTGAAAGAGGAGAGTGAAAAAACTGGCTTAAAACTCAACATTCAGAAAACTAAGACCATGGCATTCATTACTTCATTGCAAATTGTTGGGGAAACAATGGAAACAGTGACAGACTTTATTTTCTTGGGCTCCAAAATCAAAGCAGATAGTGACTGCAGCCATGAAGTTAAGCACTTGCTCCTTGGAAGAAAATCTTTGACAAACCTGGACAGCATGTTAAAAAGCAGAAACATTACTTTGTCAACAAAGGTCCATATAGTCAAAGCTATGGTTTTTCCAGTAGTCATGTGAGAGATGGACCATAAAGAAGGCTGAGTGCCAAAGAATTGATTGCTTTTGAACGGGTGTTGGAGATGACTCTTGAGAGTCCCTTGGACTGCAAAGAGATCCAACCAGTCCATCCTAAAGATCAGTACTGAATATTCATTGGAAGGACTGATGCTGAAGCTGATACTCGGATACTTTGGCTAACTTATGCAAAGAACTGACTCATTTGGAAAGACCCTGATGCTGGGTAAGATTGAAAGTGGGAGAAGGGGACGACAAAGGATGAGATGGTTGGATGGCATCACTCAGTGGACATGAATTTGAGCAAGTTCCGGGAGTTGGTGCTGGACAGGGAGGCCTGATGTGCTGTAATCCATGGTGTCACAAAGAGTTGGACTCGACTGAGTGACTGAACAACAAGAAGCCCAAGCTGAGAGCCACTGTCTCGGCTTCTTTTTCTGCTCGGGTTTGCATAGCCAACAAAGAAACTAATGCTGAAATACAGAAAGTCTGTGCATAGCAACAAAGACCCAGTCCAGCCAAAATAAAAAACTGATGCTGAGACTGGATCAGCAGAAGCTTTATGCTATAGCCAAAGAATGGAGAAGCAGGAACTTAGTTTGCAAATCAACTTCTCAACTCAATGTGGGCAGAGAGACACCATCTGTACAGGAGAGTCGAGGTAAAAGGGAGTGTATTGGAAAGAGAGGGAGGAATATTCATGGTTTATCCGAGAACATAGGTGTGGTTGGAATCTGGAACTGGTGCAACACTCCTTTTCAGTCTTTGTTTGGACTTTTCTGGTTATTGTTATAATTGTCAACTGTCATGGTGCTGATGGGTGTGTCATTTAACATGCTATTACAGTGAGTGTATAATGAAGATCAAGGTCTACCGGAAGTCAAATCCTCTGTCATTGGTTGTAACCAATCCTTGTTTTTCTTTTTGTAGGCTCCTCCTGAAATTTAGGTAAGAGTAATTGGTTTCCATTCAAGGGAGGGGCAGGGTATGGTTCTGGGGCAACAGCTTCGGTAACACTATGAACTCTGGAGATGATGGGTATCAGAGTCTCAGTTATCATCAGCCAGACATGCAGCCATTTGTCACCCGTCCGCATCCTCATAGCCACTTGGCCCTCAAGTGCTGCTGTGCCCTCCTTGTCTTAGCCACAGGGTATCTTCAAATAGGGTGACCAACCATTCCAGCTGGTCCAGGAATAAGGGGCTTCCCAGGATGTGGGACTCTCGGTGCTTAAATCAGGAGAATCTGGGGCAAACTGGGATGTCCCGTCACCCTGTCTCCAAGTCCAGTTCTTTGTCAATTTTTCTCTGTAGCTCATAGAAACATTTGAAGGCTCTCTTAACACTGGCATTAAGGAAACTGTAAGTCTATTTCAGACTTTCTGTCTAGACACTGGATGCAGCCACCTCTACTCTACAGCTCCTGGTCCGCCCTAGACACATGTGAACTTTAAAAAGCTTGTTACCTTCTTGGCTTTTTTTAGAAAGGGAGAAATTTGTTTTCTTTGCTCTTGGATTTCCCAAAACTCTTTGGGATGCTATCCTTATGAATATATTAAGCTACAAATAATAATCATACTACAGTGGATTATATAAATTAGGTATTTGTCTTCTTCAAGAAGTCCAGAGATAGGAAATTCAAGATCAGAATGCTTATTCAAGACTCTTTCTAATTTACTGCTTTGCAATTTTTAGTATATGATTTTGAGTCTCATAGGTGTAGTATAACTATTATAACTCAAAGACTATTAATTCAAGTGTTTCTCTTTTATATCTATAGTAGAGGAAGGCAAGTAGAAGGGGTTGGGATATTTGAGAAACATCAGTATCTGCCACAGAAATACTTACCAATGTCTAACTCCCTTGCTTTTCCTCTGATTCTCCTTGACCAATAATTACTAATCAAGCTGTTACTCTGGGCTTCCCTGGTAGCTCAGCTAGTAAAGAATCCACCTGCAATTCAGGAGACCCTGGTTTGATTCCTGGGTTGGGGAGATCTCCTGGAGAAGGGATACGCTATCCTCTCCAATATTCCTGGCTTTCCCTGGTTACTCAGATAGTAAAGAATCTGCCGGCAGTGTTGGAGACCTGGGTTCAGTCCCTGGGTTTGGAAGATCCCCTGGAAGAGGACATGGCAACCCATTCTAGTATTCTTTTTTTTCCCCATTCCAGTATTCTTGCCTGGACAATCCCCATGGACAGAGGAGCTGGTGGGCTGGAATCCATGGGGTTGCAAATAGTTGGACACAACTGAGCAACAAATGCAAGCAGTTACTCTAATTGCTCATGTATTCTACTAAAAAAATCTCTTTAAATAACAGTGGCTTGGTCTTCTGAAAATCAAAATCTAAAAATGAAAATCAGAGTTCCCTGGTGATACGGTAGATAAGAATCCACCTGTAAT
Organism: Raphicerus campestris; assembly: GCA_006410735.1. Lineage (NCBI taxonomy): Eukaryota > Metazoa > Chordata > Mammalia > Artiodactyla > Bovidae > Raphicerus > Raphicerus campestris. Next base: position 626,241 of record SJYW01001686.1, read on the forward strand.
GCAGGGCACACATGCCTATGCTTTACAACAAGAGGGGCCACAACGAGAAGCCCTCACGCCACAAACAAGAGAAGACCCCCCCCCCACCGCAGCTAGAGAAAGCCTGCACGCAGCAGCGAAAACTCAACACAGCCAAAAATATTCAAATAAGTGATTTTTTAAATTAAAATCTTCTTTGTTGTACTATGGTCTGCTGTCTCTGTCTTTCCTTGGTACATAGGATGCCTCATGGCTCATGGAAATACTAGGGGAAAATTCCCACAGATTAAAGTATCACAATTTTATCCTACCTCAATTCATGCACCGAATGTTTATTGAGTGACTGTTATGTTCTGGGCACAGTGCTAGGCCCTGGAGACTCAGTGGTGTGCCAGTCATCAAGGTATCTGTTCTCATGGAGCTTATAAACATGGACACAAATAAATGTCAGGAGTGTGACAAAAGTACTGAAGCTAAGCAGTGTGGTCCTCTTGGGTGCAGATCCTTTCTGTGCCCCCTGTTTCTTGTTTGCAGGAAAAATGGCTTCAGCCTCCCAGACCTTCTTTGAGTNGTGCAACACTCCTTTTCAGTCTTTGTTTGGACTTTTCTGGTTATTGTTATAATTGTCAACTGTCATGGTGCTGATGGGTGTGTCATTTAACATGCTATTACAGTGAGTGTATAATGAAGATCAAGGTCTACCGGAAGTCAAATCCTCTGTCATTGGTTGTAACCAATCCTTGTTTTTCTTTTTGTAGGCTCCTCCTGAAATTTAGGTAAGAGTAATTGGTTTCCATTCAAGGGAGGGGCAGGGTATGGTTCTGGGGCAACAGCTTCGGTAACACTATGAACTCTGGAGATGCTGGGTATCAGAGTCTCAGTTATCATCAGCCAGACATGCAGCCATTTGTCACCCGTCCGCATCCTCATAGCCACTTGGCCCTCAAGTGCTGCTGTGCCCTCCTTGTCTTAGCCACAGGGTATCTTCAAATAGGGTGACCAACCATTCCAGCTGGTCCAGGAATAAGGGGCTTCCCAGGATGTGGGACTCTCGGTGCTTAAATCAGGAGAATCTGGGGCAAACTGGGATGTCCCGTCACCCTGTCTCCAAGTCCAGTTCTTTGTCAATTTTTCTCTGTAGCTCATAGAAACATTTGAAGGCTCTCTTAACACTGGCATTAAGGAAACTGTAAGTCTATTTCAGACTTTCTGTCTAGACACTGGATGCAGCCACCTCTACTCTACAGCTCCTGGTCCGCCCTAGACACATGTGAACTTTAAAAAGCTTGTTACCTTCTTGGCTTTTTTTAGAAAGGGAGAAATTTGTTTTCTTTGCTCTTGGATTTCCCAAAACTCTTTGGGATGCTATCCTTATGAATATATTAAGCTACAAATAATAATCATACTACAGTGGATTATATAAATTAGGTATTTGTCTTCTTCAAGAAGTCCAGAGATAGGAAATTCAAGATCAGAATGCTTATTCAAGACTCTTTCTAATTTACTGCTTTGCAATTTTTAGTATATGATTTTGAGTCTCATAGGTGTAGTATAACTATTATAACTCAAAGACTATTAATTCAAGTGTTTCTCTTTTATATCTATAGTAGAGGAAGGCAAGTAGAAGGGGTTGGGATATTTGAGAAACATCAGTATCTGCCACAGAAATACTTACCAATGTCTAACTCCCTTGCTTTTCCTCTGATTCTCCTTGACCAATAATTACTAATCAAGCTGTTACTCTGGGCTTCCCTGGTAGCTCAGCTAGTAAAGAATCCACCTGCAATTCAGGAGACCCTGGTTTGATTCCTGGGTTGGGGAGATCTCCTGGAGAAGGGATACGCTATCCTCTCCAATATTCCTGGCTTTCCCTGGTTACTCAGATAGTAAAGAATCTGCCGGCAGTGTTGGAGACCTGGGTTCAGTCCCTGGGTTTGGAAGATCCCCTGGAAGAGGACATGGCAACCCATTCTAGTATTCTTTTTTTTCCCCATTCCAGTATTCTTGCCTGGACAATCCCCATGGACAGAGGAGCTGGTGGGCTGGAATCCATGGGGTTGCAAATAGTTGGACACAACTGAGCAACAAATGCAAGCAGTTACTCTAATTGCTCATGTATTCTACTAAAAAAATCTCTTTAAATAACAGTGGCTTGGTCTTCTGAAAATCAAAATCTAAAAATGAAAATCAGAGTTCCCTGGTGATACGGTAGATAAGAATCCACCTGTAATGCAGGGCACACATGCCTATGCTTTACAACAAGAGGGGCCACAACGAGAAGCCCTCACGCCACAAACAAGAGAAGACCCCCCCCCCACCGCAGCTAGAGAAAGCCTGCACGCAGCAGCGAAAACTCAACACAGCCAAAAATATTCAAATAAGTGATTTTTTAAATTAAAATCTTCTTTGTTGTACTATGGTCTGCTGTCTCTGTCTTTCCTTGGTACATAGGATGCCTCATGGCTCATGGAAATACTAGGGGAAAATTCCCACAGATTAAAGTATCACAATTTTATCCTACCTCAATTCATGCACCGAATGTTTATTGAGTGACTGTTATGTTCTGGGCACAGTGCTAGGCCCTGGAGACTCAGTGGTGTGCCAGTCATCAAGGTATCTGTTCTCATGGAGCTTATAAACATGGACACAAATAAATGTCAGGAGTGTGACAAAAGTACTGAAGCTAAGCAGTGTGGTCCTCTTGGGTGCAGATCCTTTCTGTGCCCCCTGTTTCTTGTTTGCAGGAAAAATGGCTTCAGCCTCCCAGACCTTCTTTGAGTTTCAAAGCAGATTCAAACAGTTACTGATGAGAGAAGTGAGGGAACGCAGAAACAAAAAAGAAGCAGTTAACCAAAAAAAAAAAAAAAAAAAAGGCAGGATGGTCAGGGTCCTGGTTCCTCATCAAGGGATATATATATATATATATATATAATACACACACACACACACACACACACACACACACACACACACTGCTAAGTCACTTCAATCGTGTCTGACTCTGTGCAGCCACACAGACGGCAGCCCACCAGGCTCCCCTGTCCCTGGGATTCTCCAGGCAAGAACACTGGAGTGGGTTGCCATTTCCTTCTCCAATGCATGAAAGTGAGACGTGAAAGTGAAGTCGCTCAGTCCTGTCCGACTCTTAGGAACCCCACGGGCCGTAGCCTACCACGCTCTGCCGTCCATGGGATTTTCCAGGCAAGAGTACTGGAGTGAGGTGCCATATATGTATGTATCTTTGAGTTCTTTTGCCAGAACTAAGGGCCTCCCAGGTGGCGCTACTGGTAAAGAACCAGGAACTAAGGCTCCCACCAGGTGGAGGATGGCAACTTTCAGCTCAGGACAAGATTCCTGGAGTAGTGCCCTGTTACCTCATCAACCAATAAGAAGAAAGTCACACATCCTGCAGCCCTTCCTCCAAATTTGCCTATAAACACTTCCCTGAAAACCGCTGGGGAGTTTGGGTGTTTTTGACCATGAGCCAACCATTCTCCTTGCTCAGCCCTGCAATAAATCTTTCTTTGCTCCAAAAGAGAACCTGGAGGCAGATGAGGACTAGGCCTGTAAGAAGATCAGAATGGAAGCACTTGACACCCTCCTACCATAATGATAGGAAGAGAAGATGGTATGAGATGAAGGTGGAAAGTCAGGCAACATCCCGATCACGTTGGGACTTTATAGGTCATGGTGAAGAATTTGAGTCTGTTTATTTCTAAGCTGTGTAAGTTTTATTTTTCAGTCAAGGGTGGTTTTTGTTTATTCTTGTGTTCCTATTTTTGCTGCACTGGGTCTCTGCTGCTGCACGCAGGCTCTCTCCAGTGGTGATGAGCGGGGCTACTCTAGTTGCAGTGCGAGGACTTCTCATCACAGTGGCCTCTCTTGTGGAGCACAGGCTTTAGGGGCACGGGGTGTAGTAGTCGCAGCACATGGGCTCTAGAGCACAGACTCTGTAGTGCAGCACACAGGCTTAGTTGCACAGGTCTGTGGAGTCTACCCAGCCCAGGCACTGAACCCTTGTCCCCTGAATTGGAAGGTGGACTCTTCTCCACTGTGGCCCTAGGGAAGTCTCAATTGATTGTTTAAATTACTCTGGCAGCTGTTTGAAGAATATATTGCTGTGGGTAACAGGGCAAAAAGCAGTCGCAGGGAGGGGCTTCCTTGGTGGCTCAGTGCTAAAGAGACCACCTGCCAATGCAGGAGCTGTGGGTTCGATCCCTGGCTTGGGAAGATCCCCTGGAGAAGGAAATGTCAACCCACTCCAGTATTCCTGCTTGGGAAATCTCATGGACAGAGGAGGCTGGCATGCTACAGTCCATGAGGTCAAACACACTAAACAACAACCAGAAGCAGGGAGACAAGTTAGAGGGCTATGGTAGTAGTCACACACACACAAAAAGAGTTGATTGTCGGTTTCACTAGGATGGTAGAGACGGAGAATTGATGAATGCGAGATCTGTTTCACACAGGGAGCCCAGCCAGATGCTGTATGACGACCTAGAGAGGTGGGGTAGGGAGGAAGGCTCTAGAAGGAGCCTATATATATATATAGGCTGATTCATGTTGTTGCATGGCAGAAACCAATACATTATAAAGAAATTATCCTCCAATTTAAAAAAAAGCAAAAAATCTGTTTTTTGAGGTATAGTGGATGGATGTGAAGATTAAGAGAAAACAGAAAGATATTAGCTAGCTTTTAGTTGTAGTAAATAAAATTATTTATCAAGACAGGAAAAACCAAGGAAGAAACAACTTTTGAAGAGAAATTGAGGGAACATATGGTGTTTGATATGTCTATTTAACATTTGAGTGACAATGTTAAATGGGAGTTGCCTATATACATGTCAAGTGCACAAGGGAGTGATCAGGTGTGATAGATGTATATGGAAGAGTAATGAATATGTAGTGGATATTTCAAGCCAAAGGACTGGGTGAGGTCACTAGAGAAAGAGTTTTTTTGGCGAGAACTGAGTCTGGAGGCCCACTAACATTTAGAGACTGGCACAGACACACTGAAGGGACAGAGCATGCACTCACGCGTAGGTGGAGAAGTGAGCAAAAGGATGGAAAAGATGCAGCTCATAAAGCAGGGGAACTGGAAGACTGTGATAGCCTAGAAGACACAGTTCAGTTCAGTTCAGTTCAGTTCAGTCACTCAGTCGTGTCCAACTCTTCGCGACCCCATGAATCTCAGCACGCCAGGCCTCCCTGTCCATCACCATCTCTCGGAGTTCACTCGACTCACGTCCATCGAGTCCGTGATGCCATCCAGCCATCCCATCCTCAGTCATCCCCTTTTCCTCCTGCCCCCAATCCCTCCCAGCATCAGAGTCTTCTCCAATGAGTCAACTCTTCGCATGAGGTGGCCGAAGTACTGGAGTTTCAGCTTTAGCATCATTCCTTCCAAAGAAATCCCAGGGTTGATCTCCATCAGTATGGACTGGTTGGATCTCCTTGCAGTCCAAGGGACTCTCAAGAGTCTTCTCTTCTATCACCAGTCACATGCACAACTGGGTATTGTTTTTGCTTTGGCTCCATCCCTTCATTCTTTTTGGAGTTATTTCTCCACTGATCTCCAGTAGCATATTGGGGACCTACTGACCTGGGGAGTTTCTTTTTTGGTATCCTACCATTTTGCCTTTTCATACTGTTCATGGGGTTCTCAAGACAAGAATACTGAAGTGGCTTGCCATTCCCTTCTCCAGTGGACCCGTTCTGTCAGCCCTTTCCATCATGACCTGCCCATCTTGGGTTGCCCCGCAGGCATGCCTTGGTTTCATTGAGTTAGACGAGGCTGTGGTCCTTGTGTGATTAGATTGACTAGTTTTCTGTGAGTATGGTTTCAGTGTGTCTGCCCTCTGATGCCCTCTTGCAACACCTACCATCTTACTTGGGTTTCTCTTACCTTGGGCATGGGGTATCTCTTCACGGCTGCTCCAGCAAAGCACAGTTGCTGCTCCTTACCTTGGATGAGGGGTATTTCCTCCCGCCGCCCTTCCTGACCTTCAATGTGGGATGGCTCCTCTAGGCTCTCCTGCGTCCGCACAGCCAAGGAGCAATCAAATGGTGGTACAACCTTGAGGCAGGGTCCTTGTTCTTACTCAAGAAGCATGCATAAAAATGTCCTTGAGTTCTTCTGCTGAACTGGGACTCTCACCCAGGTGAAGGATAATAACTTCAGGCTGAGCACAAGATTCCTGGAGTACCACTCTGTTGCCTTACCATCAACCAATCAGCAGAAAGTCACACACCCTGCAGCCCTCACCCCTAAATATTGCCTGTTTCTGGGGCCCAGTGATGACCATCCTTTTAGGCCTCCTGTTTGCCCCTGTCTGTTTCATATCTGACAGGGGCCAACAGTTTCAAGCTAAATTACTGTTCTTGCAAGGGCAAATACTGGTTTCAGGCACAAAATATCTTGACTTAGATCCTGAGAAATCTGTATACAGGTTAAAAAGCAACAGTCAGACCAGGACATGAAACAACAGACTGGTTCCAAATTGGGAAAGGAGTAAGTCAAGGCTGTATATTGTCACCTTGATTATTTAACTTATATGCAGAGTACATCATGTG
>SJYW01001686.1:639973-706149 GCA_006410735.1 Raphicerus campestris
ATTTCCACGAAATACGGTAAGCTGAGCTAGAGAAGATACACCGGTGGGGAGAGAAATGAAATGACAGAGGGAAAAAGATGGGTGGTCCGGGAAACCTTCTGGTTTAAGGTGAGACACTGAAATTTAAGGAGGAGTCCAGGTGGTCTGGGGAACTGAAAGAAATTCAATAGTTAGGATTTGGGATTCCACAGAGAAAGACTGGCAAGATACTGAGGGGCACCTTGGCAAAATCGTTTTACCGGGACCTCCGGAAGGGAGAGATCATTAGCCTTGTGAACATCCCTGGGCAAGAACGAGAACATTGTGTACTTGAACATTTCACCTGAGCTGGGCTCGCCTCAAATTCCTCATTCCTCACTGCACGCAAGCGCCCACGAACTGCAGGGACCTGGCGGCCCTCAGACAGCCGAGCTCCGCTGGAGCTGGCCCGCGGGGTCCTGCTCGGGCCCCCAGGCCCCGCCCACGCCCAGGCGCGCTCCGGGGCCCGCCCCCGCCGCGGCCGTCACGTGACCCGACGTGTGACGTAGGAGGAAGGAGACGCCATTAGAGGGAGGCGGAGAGCGGGCGCTCCTCGCCTCTTCCCAGGTTTCTGACGTGGTGCCCGGGGGCCTTCACTCTCGGACTTTCCTCTCGGCGCTTCCAGGCCTCGCCCGGAGGCGGCAGTGGGGACGGCGCCCGGGGCGGGGGACGCCAGTGCGGAGTGGCTGCGCGGGCCGCGGCTGTGAAGGTGCCGCGGCGGCTGTGGGGAGCTCGGCGCGGCGCTAGGGCTCGGGCGGCGGGGACGCGACGGGATGGCTGCGGCCGGCGGCGGCGGGGCGGCGGCGGGCCGAGCCTACTCGTTCAAGGTGGTGCTGCTGGGGGAAGGCTGCGTGGGGAAGACGTCGCTGGTGCTGCGCTACTGCGAGAACAAGTTCAACGACAAGCACATCACCACCCTGCAGGTGCGGGCCGCGGGGGGCGGCGCTTCTGGGGCCCTGCGCCTCCGCGCCTCTGGAGACTTTGCTACCGCGGTCCTTGGCTCCGGGAGCCCAGATCCCAGGCCTGTCCCCTCCGGCTGCGCATTGCCTTTGCGGTCTCGCCCTAGGAACACGCGTCGTCGGAGCAGCTCGGAGACGGGACAGGCCCTCGGGAGAGAAGTGGAAGGGCCCTGAAAAGTCCCCAGGGTCCCCAGAGTAGCTGCGCATGTGGTGGGGTTCCCGTTGGGGGGCTAGTTTTTCCTCTCTGACTCGCTTCCGTTTGAGCCCTAGGTGGCTTCACCCTGCAGTCAGTCAACCGAGCGTCAGCCCTTTTTCTTTCTTTCGGAATTAGGAACTTAGCTGCCGGTTTGATTTTGCGAACTAGGTGATGTGTAACTTAAGCACTTACTGATGACTAAGTGTTTGGGCAACTTCCATTTTATCCTGTCTTTGAACAAGGTGTCTATTGGCAAGACTCTTCCCTCTGGAGGGATTTTGAAATGACCGCTTGCTGATGAGGGTTACGCAGTTCCATTGCAGCCTGCCTGGGTCTGACTTGTGGGTCACTTACCTTGACCGATGCGGGTCGACCCGTATTCACATGGAAACGTCATATGAATACTGGCCAACAGTTGGTCCTCAAGCTTTACTGCTGCTATTTATTTTCTTTGCCTGTAAATGTAGGGCCAGCTTTCATTTGCAGATGCATCATTGTTAGTCAGAAAAGTGTTAAAATAATCATTAATTGGGCGTGAAATCAGTTTGCACGTGTTAGAACAAAAATACCCAATGAGTCCGCCCTGATCAGTTTCATCAAAGGCAGTCAAGTCTAGTGGACTGATTGTCTTCACCTCTGTTCGTTTAACTAGCTGTTTGATTTGGGGCAAGTTAATTAACCTATCTGTGCCCGTGTTTCTAGATCTGCTGAAATGGTCACAATAATAGTATATAGTTCATACGGTTGTCAGGACAAATATACATAAACACCTAGGACCTGGCCTAGTGTAAGCTCTCCATCTTTATTATTACTACCCACAATACATCTTAATTAGTGATTGTGTAGTGTGTAAGTCCATGGACACTATTTGATAGAATACAGTTTTTAACTATTGTGACGTTAGATGTTTGATGCTATTATTAAACTACTGAGTCTACAGTTTACAAAGATGCTCTGATCCCATGTTCTATTTTTACTCCTCTGTGTTTACTTCTTTATAAAGCATTCGATCTGAAAAAGTGAATGTCAGGAACCTGGGTGGGTTTTTTTTTTTCCTTGCATTTTTTTACAAGATCACTTAACACAATTTTAATAATTATGGTTGAGTGTTACTAGAGAGATAAAGGAAATTTGTAGGGTAAATACCTGTGATCAGTTGGAAATTTAAAAATTTATTAAGGTAAAGTAATAATAGCTAACATTTAGTGAGTTCTTACTGTGCTGAGTATTTTACTTTTCTTCTATCCTTATAACAGCCTGTGAGGTGGATAGTTTTATTAGCCTCATTTTACAGATACTGAAACAGGCATGGTTAAGTTGAGTAACTTGTTAGTCATCATATTGCTACAAGTCTTGGTTCTCAAGCTGAAATTTGAATCCAGTTTAGATTTAAAATTTTGGAGCACTGTTTCTGGATGTTGGTAAACCACTCCTTAGTGATTTCTTTTGTGCTACAGATCTTAGAGAAAAGAGAAGACCATTTTAATTGAGCTCTTAATTTTTTTAAAAGATAATTTAGCCCTTCGGCCTAAAAATTACACTTACATTATCCATTCCAAAAATATCCTCAGAGCTTTTAGCTGGGTAAAGATTTTTAAATATCTGAGAGGAAACCTCTGCAATCTACATAGATCTCTAGTATCAAAAGCATAGCATATAACTCTTATCACAAACATTATCTGGATTATGTTCTAGAATTGAGGCTTTTGCTGTGTACCAACATATGGAAGCAGCATTATATACAATCTCCTTCTCTTGGATATCAGTTCATCTTTTTAAACAATCTTTTCAGAGAAATTTTATTTCAGTGAGACCCATAGAGATTCTTATATGCCTTTCATTCCAAATGGAGAGGAACTAATGCATCATAAGATGTGAGAAAAAGAATTTCCCTTTTTACTTAGCAAAAAGAACTACCTACTACTTATCTTTGTGAAATACTTTGTGTTTTGCTTGCAAAGTACTCTCTCAGACATTCCTGTTTTAAAGACTGAAAGGAACCTAAGATAGTTCATGGTTTACTATTTCAGTCTTTTGTTTAATATTTCAGTCAAGTGATTTTCTACTTTAGTCTGAACAGCTTGGAAGTGAGATGAACTGATACAGAAGGTGGAAAACAATGTATCCTGAGATAGCGTATTTCATTTTTGGACAGATTACTTTCCTGTTCGTCTTCCCGTGTCTAGAGACAAAATCTGTTCCCTGCTCTCTGAATCTTAGTCATACATGGCATCCCTTCTGATAGTTGAAGATGGCTATACATCCCCTTGTGGAGAAGGCAATGGCACCGCATTCCAGTACTCTTGCCTGGAAAATCCCATGGACGGAGGTGCCTGGTAGGCTGCAGTTTATGGGGTCGCAAAGAGTCAGACATGACTGAGCGGCTTCACTTTCACTTTCCACTTTCATGCATTGGAGAAGGAAGTGGCAGCCCACTCCAGTGTTCTTGCCTGGAGAATCCCAGGGAAGGGGGAGCCTGGTGGGCTGCCATCTCTGGGATCGCACAGAGTTGGACATGACTGAAGCAACTTAGCTGCAACAGCATACATCCCCTTGAGTTTTGTCTTCTCTTGGTAAACAGTTCTGGTTCCTTTTACTAGATCTCCTCTATGTCATATCATTATTTTGACATCTCTTCTGGATACTTGGTATTAAATCATTGCCTTTTTTTCTTAAAATTTGATAGCTTAAGCTGTAGAAATGACTCTTAGTGTGGCTTGAACTGTGCAAAGAAGTGCAGGCTATCACCTCCCCTGTGGAGAATCCTTTTCTAACTCGAAAGTTGAAAAGATACTATGAGTTTTGGGGCTGCCACACTGGTTAATATTGGGCCTGCTGTCTTAGTTTTGTTTGCTGAAAGGAAGGGAGAGAGATACAGGGAGAGAGTGAGGAAGGAAGACTACATACCTCAAATTCATTTTTCTTTCATTGTGTAGTTCCCTTCCTCGCCAGCCTCCAATGTATTTGACCCATTAAAGTCGGCTTTGATAGATTTGCTCCAGTGCTTAATGCCTGTTAATATGCTTTTGAATTTTGATTGTGTAGCTCAGGAAACATTGATGGGAGCTACTGTGGGTCAGGCACTAGATTGTGTCCTGGCCATGCCCATAAAAATAAAGCATGATCTCTACTGCTGTATTAGGCACCCATTTTAACTTTTCACCTGAAGATTTGGTAAGACTGTCTTCAGTGTTCTCATCAGTCATAAATAGACTCTGAAAGAAAAGGGCGAGCTGGGGCCAAGCACAAAGCCCTTCACAAGTGTCTATAATCTAGTGACACAGGGCCAGAGGTTGGTTTTTCTTTAGACTCGCAGTCTAGTTCAGTTCAGTTGCTCAGTCATGTCCAACTCTGAGCACTTGTAATCGCAGCATGCCAGGCCTCCCTGTCCATCACCAACTCCCGGAGTTTACCCAAACTCATGTCCATCGAGTCAGTGATGCCATCCAGCCATCTCATCCTCTGTCGTCCCCTTCTCCTCCTGCCCCCAGTCCCTCCCAGCATTAAGGTCTTTTCCAAGGAGTCAACTCTTCGCATGAGATGGTCAAAGTATTGGAGTTTCAGCTTCAGCATCAGTCCTTCCAAAGAACACCCAGGACTTATCTCCTGTAGGATGGACTGGTTGCATCTCCTTGCAGTCCAAGGGACTCTCAAGAGTCTTCTCCAACAGCACAGTTCAAAAGCGTCAATTCTTCAGCACTTAGCTTTCTTCACAGTCCAACTCTCACATCCATACATGACCACTGGAAAAACCATAGCCTTGACTAGATGGACCTTTGTTGGCAAAGTAATGTCTCTGCTTTTAAGGGTGGGGCTTTTCCCAGATCAAACACAGGCCATAGCCTTCTTTCCTTGTGACTGCGCAACAGTCTTTAATGTAGTGTTAATACATACTAATGATGATGGAAACAGAAAACAAGATTGACTGCTATGGGCTACTGCCTAACGAACATGAAACTTTCAATGAAAATGGCTATTCCAGCATTACAACTCTTTTTTTTTTTTTTTTTTTGCCCTTGCTACATCAGTCTTGCCTGTAGGGGATATCATGAGATACTTTGTCAAATGCTTGCAGAAGACAAGATGTTTTTTTTTTTTTTTTTCTGCAGTAGGAGACTATCTGATGTGGTAAAAAGGGATAGGACTTTGAAGTTCATTTGAAGTTTTGGCTTCTACCTTTTAGCTATCATGATTTTGGCAGAGTAATCTAATGTTTGTAAGCTAGCTCTTTATCCATGAAATTGTAGAATCTCAATGATAAGATTTTTATATGGGTTAGACAACCACAGTATGTAAACCTCCTGGCACAGTGTTTGTTGAATGAATGTTAGCTGTTGAGTGAATTGCGTGTGTGTGCTTGGTCGTTCAGTCATGTCCGACTCTTTGAGACCCCATGGACTGTGGCCCACAAGGGTCTTCTGCCCATGGAGTTTTTAAGGCAAGAATACTGGAGTGGGTTGCCATTTTCCTCCTCCAGGGGATCGTCCCCACCCACGGATTGAACTTGTGTCTGTTGTGCCTCCTTCACTGGGAGGCAGATTCTTTACCACTGGCAACACCTGGGAATGAATAAATGGTGCTTAATTTCTCTTGGTTTCTTTCAGGGTAATGAAGACAGAAAGGTAATGGGATTAATTTGACATGAATTATTTTGAGAACTCATGCAGTCTGAGGGACTGCTCTCCTTTTATATTTTTATATATACATATGTATTTGTTTATTATCTATTCTAGAGTTTGTTTAGGCTTGACATTTCTGAAGGGTCACTTTTTTTTATTTTTAAAAATTGTGGTATTTGCCATGCTTTGGTGTTTTAGTACTGTTCCTTTTTTGCAGACCTCCTCCTCCCTTCAGTCGCTCAGTCGTGTCCGACTCTTTGCAACTCCGTCCGTCACCAACTCCCAGAGTTTACTCAGACTCATGTCCATCGAGTCGGTGATGCCATCCACCCATTTCATCCTCTGTCATCCTCTTCTCCTCCTGCCCCCAATCCCTCCCAGCATCAGGGTCTTTTCCAATGAGTCAGCTCTTCACATGAGGTGGCCAAAGTATTGGAGTTTCAGCTTCAGCATTAGTCCTTCCAATGAACACCCAGGACTGATTTCCTTTAGGATGGACTGATTGGATCTCCTTGCAGTCCAAGGGACTCTCAAGAGTCTTCTCCAACAACACAGTTCAAAAGCATCAATTCTTCGGCACTCAGCTTTCTTCACAGTCCAACTCTCACATCCATACATGACCACTGGAAAAACTACAGCCTTGACTAGACAGACTTTTGTTGGCAAAGTAATATCTCTGCTTTTGAATATGCTATCTAGCTTGGTCATAACCTTCCTTCCAAGGAGTAAGCGTCTTTTAATCTCATGGCTGCAATCACCATCTGTGGTGATTTTGGAGCCCCCCCAAAATAAAGTCTGACACTGTTTCCCCATCTCTTTCCCATGAAGTGATGGGACCAGATGCCATGGTCTTCGTTTTCTGAATGTTGAGCTTTAAGCCAGCTTTTTCACTCTCCTCTTTCACTTTCATCAAGAGGCTTTTTAGTTCCTCTTCACTTTCTGCCATAAGGGTGGTATCATCTGCATATCTGAGGTTATTGATATTTCTCCCGGCAATCTTGATTCCAGCTTGTGCTTCTTCCAGCCCAGCGTTTCTCATGATGTACTCTGCATATAAGTTAAATAAGCAGGGTGACAATATACAGCCTTGACATATTCCTTTTCCTATTTGGAACCAGTCTGTTGTTCTATGTCCAGTTCTCACTGTTGCTTCCTGACCTGCATATAGGTTTATCAAGAGGCAGGTCAGGTAGTCTGGTATTCCTATCTCTTGAAGAATTTTCCACAGTTTATTGTGATCCACACAGTCAAAGGTTTTGGCATAGAGTTCAAAGACCTCCTCCTAGGTTACTGATAATTATGAAGTAATGTTGTAGGTGAGCTCTCCGAGGACTCAGGATCCTTTAGTTGGCTTACTGAGAAAGCTTGAGCTTATATAAAGTCCTCAAGCTTCCTTCTGTGATTTCTTCACTGTTTGGGGCTGTGTTAAACTTGACACAGACAAGAAAGACAGTTGGAGTGAGGGACTTACTGCTTTGTCTCTGGAATTTAATTGTTGAGCCTAAGCAGTTAAATTCAAGAATTGTTATTTCATACCTGTTACATGTTATTGTGGCGGCTGGGGAAAGTAAAGATGAGAAAGATATTTTTAACCATCTATTAACTTTCTTCTTTATTCTTAAATGGTTGTGTGATTTCAGTTGTCTTTGTTTCTCTCTATATTTGTGCTCTTGGGTAGTCACTTCCTTTTCTTTAGCTGAAACTCCATTTCCCCCTTATTGTAAGACTGTGTACTCTGACTTAAATGCCTTTTACCACTTTCAACTAGTCTCGTGTGTAAAAATTAACATTTTTCATAATCAGAACCATCCATCATCTTTCCCTTTAGAACTCTAACTGGAATTCCACCTGTCTGCCTCCTGAAGTCTAGGGAGGTGCCTGTCATTTGATTAGCAAAGCAGTGCTGTAAGTGAGAAAACGAAGACTTAGGTTAGATTTCTGAGGTCCTGGGTATAGTGAATGGTGTACTGTTTTTTTCTTAAGCTAAGTCAGCTACTTTTTTTTTTTTTTTTTTTTTTAATTCATACACCGTAACCTCCAGAGCAACACTTGGCATTCAGATTCTAGCAGTTAGCTTTATACTTAGCTAGGAATCTTAATTTCCTTGTTTATAAGATTAATGTTTCAAATGTCTGAAAGACCTTCTAAGGTAGTACTGGAAACCACTTAGAAGATTCAGGCAATTTGTTTACAATATCTTTATAAAATACCATAATAGAAATCTTTCCTTTTTCCCCTCAGTATTTTACTAGATATAAGTGGGCTATGGAAGGGTGGATAATTTTTTTTAAGAGTTTTTCTGAATTATTGCTTTGAATGCCTAACATATAGCTATTCTATATCTAACTTTTATTTTCTGCTGTTATGTTTTGAGCTAATCCTTAGAAGTGACTTTTTGACTCTTCAAAGTATTTATTGGACTCTAAATTGATTATAATACCTTTTTATAGAAGCTAAAGATAATTGAGATATTCAAGCACCCAGCTTAGTTTTCTTTCTTTCTTTAAATTAAAAATATTTGATATATTTCATTTTATAAACTTAAGTTGTATAACATGTTGATTGGTTAACTTTATATGCTGTAACATGACTTTGACCTTGTAGAAATTCATCTTGTTTTTCTGGTAGTTCATTTTTATTGCCTTGCTACAGAGGACTGATTTTATGAGTTATCTGACTGAACCCTTTCATGTCCCTGGCTTCAGTTGAAAGTAGTCAGTGGATTAGCCCCGCCCCTCCCAGCCCTGCTTGCATAATCTTAGTCCCTGATCAGGGAAGGACCTTGGCAATGAAAGCACCAAGTCTTAACCCCTGGACCACTGGGGAACTCCCAATAGATACTTTAAATCCTTAAGCCAGAAACAATGTTTGTAACTGTAGCAAAAATAATGTAACTGGAAAGTCTGTTGAATTTAGATAAAGACAGTTGAGTATTTGTCTACAGTTGTCATTGTACTGCATTAGGTATTTTGTTTTGCCAAAAGAACAAGTGGTTTGGCCAACAAAAACCAAAAAAACATTAAAACTTCGATGAAACCAGTTATGAAAAGACTTTCATTTGGCAAATACAATTTATTCTTATTATATCTCACCTATAAGCATTTTTTTAAATTACAAATTAAAAAAATACCACCATGACTTCAAATAAAGTGCTGGGTAAATAAGCATCAGGTCCAAATGACAGATCTCTAATCAGATTGATAAGTCTCTTAATGCACCTAAAATGTGGAAGGTGAAATCTTTGGAATTAGAAGAAATGGTGATGCTATAACTCAGGGTTTTCAGGTGGTGCACTGGTAAATAATCCACCTGCTAGTGCAGAAAGTGCAAGAGAGGTGGGTTTGATCTCGGGGTCTGGAAGAGACCCTGGAGTAGGAAATGACAACCTGCTCCAGTATTCTTGCTGGTGACAATTCTGTAGACAGGGGACCCTGGCAGGCTGCAGTCCATGGGGTCGCAAAGAGTCGGACACGACTGAGCAACCTGAGCACACTGAGTGCACGCACGCACACAAACATACAACTCAGGGTATGCAGGATTAAAGTGAGAAACGCACCATTGCTTGGATTCTCATTGTTTGTGGCTACCCTGAGAGTATTTTGGGAGATGAGTTGGCGTCCAGGAGCACTTAGTCCGAGTGGAGGAAAGCCACGTTAAGAACGTGTTTGTGTTCTAGAATAGGCAGCTTTGTGCAGTGGGAAGAGCACTGTGGAGCCAGCCAGCCTTCCACCCACTGCGGTACCTGACAGAGTTGTCTGACCTTGGGTGAGTCACTGTATTTCCTTAAGTCTAGGATTCACACCTATAAAATAGGGCTAATTGCCTACTTCACAGGGTTGTTACTAATACAAAGATAAAATGAGAAAGACGAAGCGTGGTGGCACATGGTATGTACTGTTTTTTTTCTTCCTATATTCCTTGAAACCTTTGAATTGACATTGTTTATGCCACTCTCCCCTTCTCTTTCTCAATGGGGTTCTTTCACTGAGATGTTGCCAGGGCTTTATCCCTTGGGAAAGTGTGTGGAAAAAAAATTTTTTTTTTATATTTTGATAAGTGGATATAAACAGTTATCTTGAGTTGAGTGGGTTCGTGGCTTTTATGTGATTCTGAAAGCAGTCCATGATTATACCTCCCTCCCATTTTTACTACCATGTAACAGAATTAAGAACCTCTGCCCCAGAGTACTACATAACCATGAATGGTATCTCAGTAGCTTGGTCAAATTAAGTATGCCTCATAGAGGTAGCTAGAGGGAGAAAAAAGAGATTTCAGCCTTTTGATCATTTGCTGCTATCTTGATGTCACGTAAAATCTTTCAGCTTTATTCTCACCTACCTATAATTGTTTTTAAAACAAAAGATGTTTGTTCTTTAAGAAAATATCTATGAAATATTAAGAATTTAGGATTTATATAAAATGAGATGATTTGTATTACAGAAGGACTCTTTCCATAGAGAGGGACTTAAGTTTTTTTTGTTATGAAGGCAGAAAGAAAAGATTTAGCAAGTACTGTGTTATAATGTGCTTTCCTGGTGCATCACATATTTGAGTTAAAATAGTTTATAAGGAAACTTTTCAAAACATAACTTTTACGTAAATTGAGTTCTACCAGGCAGACTGTAGATGAATTTATCTACAGTAACAACATTTGCAAGTCTGCTGTGGGCAGCACTGTGTTTCCCCCTGCCCCCTCTATTAGAAGTGTTCGTTCACCTCCCAGTCTGAGAGGCACCACAGCACAGTGAGTATGAGTCATGTCTGGAGCCAGACCGCCTAGATTGCAAGTCCTACTCTGTCGCTTGTGACCTTGAACAAGATACTTAACATTCCTTTGTCTCTGTTTTCCACTTCTATAATATTTGGATAATAACTATATCTAATCACAGAGTTTATGAGAAGTGAATTAATATTAAAAAGTATTTAAAACACTGCTCATTTCATTGTAAGCGCTGTGAAAGTGTTAGATAAATAAAAATATGTAATCTAGTTAACAGAATACTTATACCCATAAAAACATAACTTAAAATATGAGGTGATATGTGCTGTATATTGTTAAGATTAGGTTCCCTAAAGTTCTGCTGCATAGAGAAATCCAGTGTGGGCTTTATGGGTGGTATGAGACAATTTAAAAATTCAGAGAAGAAGATTATAGGTCTATGAACTGGTCTTGGAGAGATGAGATTAAGATAGAGAATAACGAATAGGCCCAAGTTAGGAGTTTTATGAACAAACAGAATTGGAGGGAATATATAGTATAGACTCTATGAATACTGGAAGCTTTCTAGGAAGATAGATGTGGACAAATGGTGGAGGTCCTTGGATACAAAGATAAGAGTTTGAGATTTTTATTTCTATAATAGGGCCCCCTGACTTTCATAAAGGAGAAGCTTATGAATGACTTTGTAAAAGTGCATTACACAGTACTTGGTGAAAGGTAAGCATTCAGTAACTGTTAGCTGCTATTAGCAATAGCAGTAGAAATGACTGTGTAGTGTCTCACCATATTGATGGGTTACATTTGTATATTTTTTAAAAGAATTGCCTAGTGATGGACACTTAGGTTATTTCTTTCCATTTTCTTTCTTTTTCTAAAGAATCAATGAGCACTCTTTCCATAAAATTGTTCTGTACATACATGGTTCCTTAGGAGAGACTTATCACTGTCTCTCAACTCACCGTGGAAAGTGATGGTAAGTTTCAGAAGGAATGGTAGAAAGGAAATGATGGAGCTTTCCCAGCTATAATTCACTCCCCTCTGCTGAGAAATCCCCACAAAACTCTTGACAGAAGGCTTTTATGGTATTAGCTGCCAGCAGGATATAGTTCAAGTATACTAATGTAAAGTGATAACTATTAGAGAACTCAGCTGTGGATGCGGTAAGGGCTTTTTGTTTTTGTTTGTTTGTTTGCTTGTTTTTATTTTTAATCATGGAGTTTTGGGGAAGATAATGTGGCATGTAGACTAGAGAACCAGAGTGTGAGGTGAGACCAAAGGTATTTATATTATGACTTAATATGAGACTGGTGGTCATAGAACTCCAGAGGAAATATGAAGACAAGACTTGATCAGATTTTTTGGATTATGGGATGACAGGGAAGGAAGAATATTCAGTGATGATATTCCTGAGATGCTAAACCTCAGTGACTTGGAGAATGTGATCAAAATACTAATGTTACAATGGAAAGCCAATTTTGGAGGGAAGATCAGTTTAAATATGTTTGAAAGAAGAGAGAACGGCATTTAAGTTTACTTATCTATTAAACATTGTATAGGAGTCATATTTTGACTTTCTTTATATAACATTGATAGTGAAATAGGGCAAGTGGTTGAATTCAAATAAATTATACAACTGATAAGTGGCAAAGCTGAGATTCAAATCCAAAGTTCTACTTCAAAGTTGATATTCTTAGCCCTTAAGCTATGAGTGGGAAATATTCCTTCATTCATATTTATTGTCATAACATGTATTTGGTCTTCTCGTTTTCTAAGTTATTTCCTTTGTTGTTTTGCTATTGAATTAAATATTATACCTTTTTCTATATAACCTATGTTTTATTTAAGAAAATATTTTGAAGGTAGACATTCCTGGATTTGACCTCTGCCATTTGTGATTCCTTTGTATCTGGATTCTTTAGTTAATCATTCAATTTAGTGGCCTTTTCTTAGTTTTTTAATTTTCCTTGGTATAAATACAGTAGAAAGTCCTTCCTGAAATCTAGGTTCTTTCTCCTTCAGTAATATCAAGAATTCACCATCCTAGCCTTTTTATCTGTTTTACTTTCTTTTGTATCAATACACTTAAGTGTGATAATCTGCACAGCTTTGAACTTGGCTCTTTGTTCCTTTTTTAAACATGTCAACCAACTGATATTTCTGATTATATTCCCTCTTCAATAAGTTTTGATTTTATCCTCTTCTTTTCTGTCTTCATGCATTTAATTCAGGCCCTTTATGCCTTTTCCCCAGCTTTAAAATAGCCTCCTGTCTTCCAAGTCTAGTCCTGTCTTTCTTCCTATCATAGTCATTCTCTTAAAAATATAGATTTTATATATTCTCACTGCTTAAAAACCCTTCATTGATTGTTGATTGTCAACAGTATTATTTCCTAACATTTACTTCTTTGGATGAGTTAGGTGTTTCTTTAGGGAAAAAGAAGTCAAATGAGTTTGGGAAATACTTGTATAAATACAATTAGCCAGTCTTTCTTTTGGCGGACTCTTTAGTGTGCACTGTGAATGCAGAAAGGGGATACAGAGCAATGCGCTGCTGCTGCTGCTGGTGCTAAGTCGCTTCAGTCGTGTGAGACTCTGTGCGACCTCATAGATGGCAGCCCACCAGGCTCCTCTGTCCTTGGGGTTTTCCAGGCAAGATCACTGGAGAGGGGTGCCATCGCCTTCTCCGAGCATTACACGACCGTCCACAAATATACCTGACTGTAGTATGCATTAAAAAGAAAAACCAAAAACCTTGTCTAGAGTCTTGAAACAGCTTTTATTGAGACCCACAAGGTTAAGTCCATACCTTTAGATATGGAGTTTCAGGGTTTTTTTGATTCAGCCTTTTCCTAACTCTAGAGCTTCATCGCTGGCATACACCAGACCAACTTGGAGTTTCCTGTGGCGTGGGGAGTTAGATGTTTCAGGCTTCAGTGGTTTCACCTGTCTGTCAGGAAAAACCCTTACTACTCATAAAGAAGAGCTCATTACTTTCTTTCTGAAGCCTTTTGACTTATCCAGGCAAGCTTTACACTCCTTTCTCAGCATTATCTTTATAGTGTACTTAGCAAGACCCTCCATTTTAACCATTATCTTTACATTTTAATATTTGCAGTGGAACTATAAGCTCTTTGAAAGCTGGAACTGTTTTCTTTAATTTCTGTGATAGTACTTGGTACAGTTATTAGCTGTAGTTTAAATAATTGAATTGCAAAATAATGGCAGGAAAATTTCCAGTAGTAATGGTATTTATACAGCTAAGTAAATACCAGTAAATATTTCTTTTATCTCATCTTAGACGTCTCTTAGACTCTTTATATAATGAGTAGGTTAGGTCGCATCAAATTAAATGCTAAGAAAATATTTTAATGAGGGAAAAAAAACTAAGAAAACATTTAATTACCAGCTCTTGGGTACTTTTTATAACTTGTGTTCATAAAACAAAATCTCTTTTTCTTAGATTAGAATAAAAATAATGTTCTGTTTTCAGTGGAAACAATGTTTAGTTATTAATAAAAACTCAATGATTACTTTTTCTCCCAGATAACTTGTTTCATATGATATGATTCATTCATGTATAGTTTTTAGGATAAGAGGTTTTTTTAATGTATGTCTCTCTTTTCTTAGGCATCATTCTTAACAAAGAAGTTAAATATTGGTGGGAAGAGAGTAAATCTTGCTATATGGGTAAGTTAATGTTTTCAGCTATATAAGTGAAGGCCTTTACCTATTCTTCATACTCTAATAACTAATTGGCTTAAGAAATAGGAATGTGAATTTCTGGATTTTAATTTTTTTAGTTAGCTCAGGGTTAGCCAAAAAAAATTTTTTTCAATTAAACATCTTTTCCCCCTAAAATCTGGCTAAGAATTTTATCTTGAATACACTTGTTATGCATGAATAGTGTTGTCATAACTTTTCAACTGGAGAAGGGTAAACTCAAGGGATTCCATTTCAGAGAAAGAGGTGGACAGGCTGTCTGGCATTTATCCCCCCATCTCCATGTCCTAATCTTCCAGGGGAGTGGCTGGTGGAGACTAGGGCAAGGGTAATGCAGTAAGGCATCACTGCCAGGTGGTCCTGGTGCACGTTCTTTCTCCTTGTCTCCTCTCTCTCTGGAGAACTTAGATTCAGTACCAAGCCTGTTCCTGGCTTATAAGGCCATTGTGGTCATTCCAGCCCTTTGGGAACTGAACTGGCTTTTTAGCGAGGGTGGGAAAGATTGCTGAGGAGGAGGGTTGAGGAGAGGAGAAGTAACCTTTACAAAACAGTAAAACATTAAATATTAATTATAACTTAAAAATTTTTATAGCTTGTTTTTTTTAACAGTGTTTTGGGGTTATCTATAACTTTATACCCTAGGTTATAATTAATCAGAAGCTCACTATAGTTTAACTAATAGATATATTTTTTCTTCTGGTCTAATAAACATTTGTTGCTTTATTTAGGATACAGCAGGTCAAGAGAGATTCCACGCATTGGGTCCAATTTACTACAGAGATTCAAATGGAGCTATTTTAGTTTATGATATAACAGATGAAGATTCTTTCCAGAAGGTATCTTGCTTACTTATGGGTGAATGACTTAATAGAGCAATAGTGATTTGTCAGGTCTGCATTAACATGTCTGTGATTAGCCTTGGCTTTAAAGGTATAGTTTGTGCATAAATGATGACCAGTCATATTTTTTAATGGCATAATTTAATTCATATTAACAATATGGATATCATCTATTAACAGTTTATTATATGGCTTTCTCAGATATTAGGAAAGGGAAATAATCTGAAGTAAAGCTTCAGAAAAATATAGACACCTTTTTTTTCTCCTTATTAAAGAAAAATCACAAACTTTTTCTTAAATTCTGTACACACTGGGCACCTGAAAACTTGATATAGCTGCACAGGTGGGTTCCATAATTATTAGGAGGTAAAAGAACTAAATCAAGTTTAAGCTCTTTTCTCTTCACTAGGAATCCTGGAGGATTTAGTACAGATTTTAAAAGGAAAATCTACGCCGTGTTTATTTTAAAGCACTTCCATTTTTATAAAGTTTTTAGGACCAAAAACAAGTGACCAGTAAACTTACCTCTGAATTCTCATCATAGTTAGGATTGTGACAGGTTACTTATTTGATCTTTTGAAAGCCTTTCTGGGAATAAGAAAGGACATGTAACTCAAGGGGGTAATTCCAAGGCGAAGCTTTTCTTGCCTTGAGTTACAGGTTTGTACTTCTTGAAACTACTTGCCCTTTTTATTTTTTATTTTTATTTATTTCCTAGCATTTAATGGATGAAGCAGATATACAAGTTAGCCTTTGGATTATTAATGCCATGTTGAAAAACTTAGGCCAAGGAATAGAAAAATGAAAATAGGTAGCTTTCAGATTTAATGATATTTTAAAATGTTTTATCTTTGGGATGCTGTTTGTTATCCCTTCTATCCCTTCTTGCCTTTTTGGCACGAAAAGAAATGGTTTAAGTATTTTATTGACTAAAAGAAAGTGGAGTCATTTAGGTTGAAAAGTGACCAGTTATCTCTTGCTGCATAACAAAACACCCCAAATTTGATGGCTTAAAACAACAACATATTATTTCTCATGGTTTTGAGGGTTGCCTGAGCTTCCCTGATAGCTCAGTTGGTAAAGAATCCGCCTGCAATGCAGGAGACCCTGGTTCAATTCCTGGGTTGGGAAGATCCCTTGGAGAAGAGAGGCTACCCATTCCAGTATTCTTGGGCTTCCCTTGTGGCTCAGTTGGTAAGGAATCTACCTGCAACTCAGGAGACCTGCATTCGATCCCTGGATTTGGAAGATCCCCTGGAAAAGGGAAAGGCTACCCACTCCAGTATTCTGGCCTGGAAAATTCCATGGACTGTATAGTCCATGGGGTCACAGAGAGTCAGACAGGACTGAGTGATTTTACTCTTTCTTTTCTGGACAGATCCTCTGCTCCATGTGTTGTCAAAGGAGTCACTCAGACAGCTGCATGAACTGGGGGTTGGCTGGATGGGGACCTGGATCCAAGAGGGCCTGGTTTTCCTTCGTGTGCCTTCTCACTCCATTTGGTGTCTTGTTCTCCAGTACTCTGTCCACACGCTCTCATTATTCTGTATTCCAGCCAAACCTTATATGACAACCAGATCCCAAAAGAGAGAGCCGCCAGATCTTCTTAAGGCTTTAGTCTGGAATTGGCATGGCATTAGTGCTGCCACATTCTCTGGGTCAAAGCAAGAGACTAGGCTAGACCAGAGTCAGAGAGAGAAGAAATAGACTCTTAACAGAGAATTTCTGACCCTCTTTAACTCATCACAGAGTGTATGGGTTAATGAATAGACTACCTGTGGAGGGGAATCTGACTGCAGATGAATAACAATTAGAATATTGGTTAGATTTAGGGATTCCCTTGCAGTCCAGTGATTATCGATAGCGATCTCTAGAGGCATCCTTGGTTGTTGCATCTGGCAGTGGCACTGGGTCTAGTTGGTGGGAGGCCAGGGGTGCCACTAAGCAGCATTCACTGCATAGGACAACCCCTCCCGGTGGAGGACTGTCGAGGCCCGAATACCAGCGACACCGAGGGTGAAGAAACCGACCACACACCAAAGGATAAAACTTTATTTTGCTCTTTTTCTACTCCTGTACGTTTTGTTTTTCCTTTAAATGTGTGTCACAAAAGCTCCCATGCCCTCTCTTTTGGAACCAACTGGGGTATAAAAGACTTAATTAAGCTCCCGTATGTGTGTGTTTTTTAGTTTTGTTTTTTTTTTGGTCACATCACGTGGCTTGTGGGATCTTAGTTTCCTGACCAGCAATTGAACCCTGGCCCTGAGAGTAAAGCACTGAGTTCTAGCCACTGGACCACTAGGGAATTCCCAAGCCCATATCTTCTTCAGTCCAATGTGATTCTATATAAGCATCTATTATCAGAGGCTGGAGTTGACATGCTTTTGCTCTGGTGAACAGCTTTGCTTAGATTTGTGGACGATTTATGAAAGATTGTAATTAGAGGTGCTTCTCTTTACACTTATATGTAGATGGAGAGAGAAATCTTCCTCTTGGATGTGTGTGTGTGAGATTTGCAATATAAATGATCCTATATAATGAATCATTCCTAATAACTAAATATGTGGACCATTAGACAGAATTTTGAGGTATTTTCACAACATTGCATTTTGGAATATTGTAATTGTAGACATTATAACAGGATTTGTTTTAATATTTATGCTTGTATACACAGGTTAAAAACTGGGTGAAAGAATTACGGAAAATGTTGGGAAATGAAATCTGTTTATGTATAGTAGGTAAGTATCATTAAATTTTCAAAATGTCCTTTGTTTCTTTAATACTTTATTAAAGAATAGTAAATGAATAATTTTCATTTTAAAGTTACATGAGAAAAGAATGGTATTTTAGTATTTTAGAGTAATTTAGAATTTGGAAGAGACCTTTCAGGAGATTCAAACATCTGCAATTCAAGGAATGCCCTTGGGGAGCAGCTGGGAAACCCTGAACATGTAGGGCTTTGAAGTCTCCCAGCCTTGCTTCAACTTGACCTTTAGTTTTTCATCATAAGATTATTTTAGAAAATAAAAGAGTGTGGCAACTACAATATAATTAAAATCAGTGACTTAAGCTGTGTTTTTTGTCATGTTGTTGTTCAGTCGCTAAGCGACTTTACAACCCCGTGGACTGCAGCACGCCAGGCTCTTCTGTCCTCCACTGTCTCCCAGAGTTTGCTCAAATTCATGTCCCTTAAATGGGTGATGCTATCTAATTGTCTCATTCTCTGCCACTCCCTTGTCCTTTTGCCTTCAGTCTTTGCCAGCATCAGGGGCTTTGCCAGTGAGTCAGCTTTTCACTCAGTTGACCAAAGTATTGGAGTGTCAGCTTCAGCATCAGTCCTTCCAATGAATAGTCAGGGTTGATTTCTTTTAGGATTGACTAGTTTGATCTTCTTGCTCTCCAAAGGACTCTCAAAAGTCTTGAAGAGCACAAGTCAAAAGCATAAATTGTTCAGCAATCTGCCTTCTTTATGTTCCAACTCACATCCGTACCTGACGACTGGAAAAACCTTAGCTTTGACTACGTAGATCTTTGTCAGCAAATTGATGTCATTAGTTTTTAATACACTGTCTAGTTTTGTCATTGCTTACCTTCCAAGGAACAAGTGTCATTTTATTTTATGGTGGCAGTCACTCACAGTGATTTTGGAGCCCAGCAAAAGAAAATCTGTCAGTGTTTCCACTTTTCCCCCATCTATTTGCCATGAAGTGATGGGGCCAGATGCTGTGATTTTAGTTTTTTGAATGTTTGAGTTTTAAACCAACTTTTTCGCTCTTTCACCCTAATCAAGAGGTTCTTTAGTTCCTCTTCACTTTTTGCCATTAGAGGGGTATCATCTGCATATCTGAGGTTATTGATATTTCCCCCCAGCAATCTTGATTCCAGCTTGTGCTTCATTCAGCCTGGCATTTTGCATGATTTACTCTGCATATAAGTTAAAAGCAGGGTGACAGAATACAGCCTTGTCATACTCTTTTTCCAATTTGGAACCAGTCTGTTGTTCCATGTCCGGCTCTGTTGCTTCTTGACCTGCAGACAGGTTTCTTAGGAGACGAGTAAGGTAGTCTGCTATTCCCATCTCTTAAAAATTTTCCAGTTTCTTGTGATCCACCCAGTCAGAAGCTTTAGCATAGTCAGTGAAGCAGAAGTAGGTGTTTTTCTGGAATTTCCTTGCTTTTCTCCATCATTCAACAAATGTTGGCAGTTTGCTCTGGCTTCCTCTGCCTCTTCGAAACCCAACTTGCACACCTGGAAGTTATCGGTTCACGTACTATTGAAGCCTATCTTGAAGGATTTTGAGCATTACCTTACTAGTGTGCGAAATGAGTGCAGTTGTGCTGGTAGTTTGAGCATTCTTTGGCACTGCCTGTCTTTAGGATTGGAATGAAAACTGACCTTTTCCAGTCCTGTAGCCACTGCTGAGTTTTCCAAATTTGCTGGCATATTGCATGCAGCACTTTCACAGCATCATCTTCCAAGATTTGAAATAGCTCAAAATGGAATTCTGTCACCTCCACTAGCTTTGCTCATAGTCATGCTTCTGAAGTACCACTTGACTTACTCCAAGATGTCCAGTTCTAGTTATCTGGGTTATTAAGGCCTTTTTTGTACAGTGTTTGTGTGTATTCCTGCCACTCTTCTTAGTCTCTTCTGCTTCTGTTAGGTCTTTACCATTTCTGTCCTTTATCGCGCCCATCCTTTTATGAGATGTTTCCTTGATAGCTCCAGTTTTCTTGAAGTGGTCTCTGGTCTTTCCTACTCTATTGTTTTCCTCTATTTCTTTGCATTGTTCATTTACGAAGGCCTTCTTATCTCTCATTTCTATTCTGTGAAACTCTGCATTCATTTGGGTTTATCTTTCCCTTCCTTGCCTTTTGCTTCTTTTCTTTCCTCAGCTATTTGTAAAGCCTCCTCAGACAACCGCTTTGCCATATTATCTCATTTAAGCCTCCTGACAACACTGCAAGAAGGTATTGTTGCCATTGCCATTTTACACATGAGAAAATGGACATAGAGAGCGTGACACTTCCCAGACTACATAGTACTTAGAGATAGGCCTGGGATTTTAAATCAGGCTTGTCTGCTGCTTCAGGCCCATATCCTTAACCAACAGTATGCATTACTTGCTGCTATGTACCAGGCTCTGATAGTAATACAGTGAATAAGTTAAAAAATAGATACGGTCCTTGTCATCCCGGAGCTTATCGTGTAGGATGAGAGAGGAAAAACAAGTTGTTATTGTATATTATGGTAAAAGCTGTGAAGAGGTAAGGGGAGGGTGCTAGGATAACGTAAAAGGAAACCTAACTAAATTGGGGGGTGGGGTGGGTAAAAGATTTCCTAAGCCAGTCAAGATTGTGATAAGAAGTGTATTAATTATCATGGGCTTTAAGTCTCTCATAACTGTATTGAATTTTCACTTGGTCATTCACTGATGGGTATGGCTGATTTTAATAACTGCTCTCCATTGCATGTGTACTATTTACTAGGCCTTTTACATTATATCTTATTTTCACATTAACCTTGGAAAGTTTATTAGCTACATTTGTACAAAGTGAGACTAAGAGGGGTGAAGTAATATGCCCCAAATTGTATAGTTTTGAAATGAGCCAGAAGTTAAAGCAAATTTTATCAGATTTACGTTTCCACTACACCACATTCCATCCAGTCTGAGCACAATAAAATTCTCTTTATTACTATTAGCCATCTGCTCTTAGGGTATATCCCTTCCATGTTCTTTATTAAAATAGATATTTTTAAAGAAGAAAAACTTTATTTAGTGTTCTTAGCAGGATAGCCTTTTCCTCTCCAGTGGCTTCAGCCCTCAGAAAGTATACAGTACTTTCAAGTAGGTGCTTATTTTGGTGGTTATTCTTGTTTTCAGGTGTTTTAAGCCTATTGGAAAGTTCCCAATGTGGCCACAGAGTAGTATTGAAACAGAAGTGAAGTGAAGTCGCTTAGTCATGTGTGACTCTTTGCGACCCCGTGGACTGTAGCCTGTCAGGTTNAGCGTGACACTTCCCAGACTACATAGTACTTAGAGATAGGCCTGGGATTTTAAATCAGGCTTGTCTGCTGCTTCAGGCCCATATCCTTAACCAACAGTATGCATTACTTGCTGCTATGTACCAGGCTCTGATAGTAATACAGTGAATAAGTTAAAAAATAGATACGGTCCTTGTCATCCCGGAGCTTATCGTGTAGGATGAGAGAGGAAAAACAAGTTGTTATTGTATATTATGGTAAAAGCTGTGAAGAGGTAAGGGGAGGGTGCTAGGATAACGTAAAAGGAAACCTAACTAAATTGGGGGGTGGGGTGGGTAAAAGATTTCCTAAGCCAGTCAAGATTGTGATAAGAAGTGTATTAATTATCATGGGCTTTAAGTCTCTCATAACTGTATTGAATTTTCACTTGGTCATTCACTGATGGGTATGGCTGATTTTAATAACTGCTCTCCATTGCATGTGTACTATTTACTAGGCCTTTTACATTATATCTTATTTTCACATTAACCTTGGAAAGTTTATTAGCTACATTTGTACAAAGTGAGACTAAGAGGGGTGAAGTAATATGCCCCAAATTGTATAGTTTTGAAATGAGCCAGAAGTTAAAGCAAATTTTATCAGATTTACGTTTCCACTACACCACATTCCATCCAGTCTGAGCACAATAAAATTCTCTTTATTACTATTAGCCATCTGCTCTTAGGGTATATCCCTTCCATGTTCTTTATTAAAATAGATATTTTTAAAGAAGAAAAACTTTATTTAGTGTTCTTAGCAGGATAGCCTTTTCCTCTCCAGTGGCTTCAGCCCTCAGAAAGTATACAGTACTTTCAAGTAGGTGCTTATTTTGGTGGTTATTCTTGTTTTCAGGTGTTTTAAGCCTATTGGAAAGTTCCCAATGTGGCCACAGAGTAGTATTGAAACAGAAGTGAAGTGAAGTCGCTTAGTCATGTGTGACTCTTTGCGACCCCGTGGACTGTAGCCTGTCAGGTTCCTCCATCCATGGGATTCTTCAGGCAAGAATACTGAAGTGGGTTGCCATTTCCTTCTCCAGGGGATCTTCCTGACCCGGGGATCAAACCTGGGTCTCCAGCACTGCAAACAGACTCTTTATCATTTGAGCTGGGAAATAAGCCTCAAAACTGCCACTTTAGCTCTCTTGGCTTCAAAAGAACATAGGAGCTACAAAAGTCTTGAAATTTGGGAAGGTATCAGTCACTGACAGGCAGTTTTGTGACTTAGCCTGTGCTGTTAATCCATCATGCGCACTTAACTGTTCAAAGAAATAGTAGTTATTTAGTAGAAGGATTTTTTTTTTGTTTAAAATATTGTGTTATTAAAATAGTAAGCAATTTTAATAGTAACAGATTTTAGGGAATTCCCTGGTGGCCCAGTGTTTAGGACTTGGTGCTTTGCCTACTGTGGCCCGGGTTCAGTCTCTGGCTGGGTAACCAAGATACTTCAAGCCACGGTGGCGAGGCAAAAAATTTAAAAAGAAAATAACCGGATTTATTAAAGTTGGTTAAGTTTAAGTGTTATTAAATAATAAAGCAGTGTCTCAATTTCCCCCGAATATTCATTTGAGGCAATAAGGTGATTGTCTACTTTCCCTATCCTCATTTTTAAAAAGTAGATGTTAGTAATTCTGGCAGATTTGGGTGGGGGGGAAGAGAGAGAGAGACAGTTAAGCTCTATCAAACCAACTCAGAGAGTTTTCATTAATTTCAACAAAAGTCTCCTTTTTCTATAGGAGACTGTTGACCTTTTTCAGTTCAGTTTAGTCACTCAGTCATGTCCAACTCTTTGCGACCCCATGAATTGCAGCACGCCAGGCCTCCCTGTCCATCACCAACTCCCAGAGTTCACTCAGACTCATGTCCATCGAGTCAGTGATGCCATCCAGCCATCTCATCCTCTGTCATCCCATTCTCCTCCTGCCCCCAATCCCTCCCAGCATCAGAGTCTTTTCCAGTGAGTCAACTCTTTGCATGAGGTGGCCAAAGTACTGGAGTTTCAGCTTTAGCATCATTCCTTCCAAAGAACACCCAGGACCGATCTTTAGAATGGACTGGTTGGATCTCCTTGCAGTCCATGGGACTCTCAAGAGTCTTCTCCAACACCACAATTCAAAAGCGTCAGTTCGCTGGCACTCAGCTTTCTTCATAGCCCAACTCTCACATCCATACATGACCACTGGAAAAACCATAGCCTTGACTAGACAGACTTGTTGGCCAAGTAATGTCTCTCCTTTTGAATATGCTATCTAGGTTGGTAATAACTTTCCTTCCGAGGAGTAAGCGTCTTTTAATTTCATGGCTGCAGTCACCATCTGCAGTGATTTTAGAGGCCCCCCCAAAANAGCTACAAAAGTCTTGAAATTTGGGAAGGTATCAGTCACTGACAGGCAGTTTTGTGACTTAGCCTGTGCTGTTAATCCATCATGCGCACTTAACTGTTCAAAGAAATAGTAGTTATTTAGTAGAAGGATTTTTTTTTTGTTTAAAATATTGTGTTATTAAAATAGTAAGCAATTTTAATAGTAACAGATTTTAGGGAATTCCCTGGTGGCCCAGTGTTTAGGACTTGGTGCTTTGCCTACTGTGGCCCGGGTTCAGTCTCTGGCTGGGTAACCAAGATACTTCAAGCCACGGTGGCGAGGCAAAAAATTTAAAAAGAAAATAACCGGATTTATTAAAGTTGGTTAAGTTTAAGTGTTATTAAATAATAAAGCAGTGTCTCAATTTCCCCCGAATATTCATTTGAGGCAATAAGGTGATTGTCTACTTTCCCTATCCTCATTTTTAAAAAGTAGATGTTAGTAATTCTGGCAGATTTGGGGGGGGGGGGAGAGAGAGACAGTTAAGCTCTATCAAACCAACTCAGAGAGTTTTCATTAATTTCAACAAAAGTCTCCTTTTTCTATAGGAGACTGTTGACCTTTTTCAGTTCAGTTTAGTCACTCAGTCATGTCCAACTCTTTGCGACCCCATGAATTGCAGCACGCCAGGCCTCCCTGTCCATCACCAACTCCCAGAGTTCACTCAGACTCATGTCCATCGAGTCAGTGATGCCATCCAGCCATCTCATCCTCTGTCATCCCATTCTCCTCCTGCCCCCAATCCCTCCCAGCATCAGAGTCTTTTCCAGTGAGTCAACTCTTTGCATGAGGTGGCCAAAGTACTGGAGTTTCAGCTTTAGCATCATTCCTTCCAAAGAACACCCAGGACCGATCTTTAGAATGGACTGGTTGGATCTCCTTGCAGTCCATGGGACTCTCAAGAGTCTTCTCCAACACCACAATTCAAAAGCGTCAGTTCGCTGGCACTCAGCTTTCTTCATAGCCCAACTCTCACATCCATACATGACCACTGGAAAAACCATAGCCTTGACTAGACAGACTTGTTGGCCAAGTAATGTCTCTCCTTTTGAATATGCTATCTAGGTTGGTAATAACTTTCCTTCCGAGGAGTAAGCGTCTTTTAATTTCATGGCTGCAGTCACCATCTGCAGTGATTTTAGAGGCCCCCCCAAAATAAAGTCTGACACTGTTTCCACTGTTTCCCCATCTATTTGCCATGCAGTGATGGGGCCAGATGCCATGATCTTAGTTTTCTGAATGTTAAGCTTTAAGCCAACTTTACCTTTTTACTGTGGCAGAATCTTGTTCCTGTGTGTTGGAACCATCTGCCACTAGGTGGTGCCTTTTGTATTCTTCATGGCATAGAACAACTTAATCTCCTGGTGACTGTTGGATATATTGGCTGTAATATTTAGCAGATTAAATATTTTATTGACAGAATAATGTGGGAGATCAGAACTAATATGTGTTTTCTTGCTGAGGTAGACTGATAACTGTTCAAAGAAGGAAGAGTTCAGTACTGAATTTGTTAGGACCTTCTGAGCTTTAGCATCTCTGCTTTTCTCTCAGCCTTAGGCTACCGTGTCAGATGTTGCTTGAGGCTGCACATAATTAGGGGCTCAGATTATTTGAGGTCTTCTATATACAAAACCTCTGGGCTGTACCTCTCAGTTCTAAGCATTGCATCTTTCATTGGGAGCTTAGTTCAATGCTTTATCTGAAATTGTCTTCTTTTTTCTCTAAAGTTCTAAAAACAAAATGACCTTATTTACAGGATTTCCCTTTTTACCTCTGCTGCTAAGTCACTTCAGTCGTGTCTGACTCTGTGTGACCCCACAGACGGCAGCCTACCAGGCTCCCTCGTCCCTGGGATTTTCCAGGCAAGAACACTGGAGTGGGTTACCATTTCCTTCTCCAGTGAATGAAAGTGAAAAGTGAAAGTGAAGTCGCTCAGTCGTGTCCGACCCTCAGCGACCCCATGGACTGCAGCCTTCCAGGCTCCTCTGTCCATGGGATTTTCCAGGCAGGAGTACTGGAGTGGG
The DNA here is from genome assembly GCA_006410735.1 of Raphicerus campestris. Lineage (NCBI taxonomy): Eukaryota > Metazoa > Chordata > Mammalia > Artiodactyla > Bovidae > Raphicerus > Raphicerus campestris. The sequence goes on from SJYW01001686.1 coordinate 665,451, forward strand.
GTGCCATTGCCTTCTCTGATTTTTTTTACCTCTATAGGTCGTAATAGAAGAAATGAAAATATTTCTTTAACCTGTCCTTTCTTAGTGTAGTGTATTTCCTCCTTTCCTGTCTGTTACTTCCATTGCGTTTAACACTCAGTCCAGTCTTCTTACCTTCATCTACCCTGTATATAATAAGGAATCTGCATTTTGAAGTTTCTTCACTTTTATTCTGGTTTCTTTGTAGCATAATTTGAGTTTGCTTCCATTGTTTAAGGAAAGCCAAACTTATTTTCAGTAATTTAAAATCTGCATAATGTTCATATACTAAGTTCTCTGATGTTTTTAAAACAAACAGTACAGTTTCTTCCCTTGCACTGATGAAGTACTTCAAAAGCCATACGTTTTAATGCTTTCTCTAATCAGTTCATATCATCTAGAAAACCAAAATATTCTTAGGATCCAAAAGCCTAGCCTAATATATTTTCATGAGCAATAAGGTGGCCTTATTTAATTACTGAGCATCTCTGAGTTGATTGGGGACCAGTTAGACTTGGGGCTTCTCTGGTGGCTTAGAGGTTAAAGTGTCCATTGCAGCATCTGCCTGCAATGCAGGAGACCTGGATTCGATCCCTGGGTTGGGGAGATCCCCTGGAGAAGGAAATGACAACCTACTCCAGTATTCTTGCCTGGAGAATCCCATGGATGGAGGAGCCTGGTGGGCTACAGTCCATGGGGTCGCAAAAAGTTGGACACGACTGAGCAACTTCACTTAGACTTGGATAAAAACCATAGATTTTTTTCTTAGAGTTCCCTAGTAAATCCTAATCCCATTTATAGTCTAAATCAAAAAGAATGCTCATCTTTGTGGGGGAGGGATATGCATTGAGCCATCTGAGGGAGGTTGAGGCATTCACCTTGACAGTCAAGATCAACCCTCATATAGGAGTTCACTTGATTAAGACACTGAGAAGTCTGCTGGGGATTTGCATTATTTTTCTAGGGGAGTAAAATAGAATTTGTATGTTTAGAATTAGCTAAATTTCATATAAAAATGAATCAATGTTAAACATTGGCATTTACTTTTTCCAACTAGGTAATAAAGTAGATTTGGAGAAGGAGAGACATGTTTCCATTCAAGAAGCAGAATCGTAAGTGTTGTCTTTCTCTTCCTTCCATCAGTCACTCTCTGTAAGAAGTCTTCATCCTTGCACAGTGTTCTTTACCATTTAGTTATTACTCAAACCTTTTAATATAGATTGAGCTATTGAATTCAATGAAGTGTGTTTACATTGGTAGTTTCTGGGCTTTTTGTGACATTTAAAGATATTTCACTTTCAATTCTTTTTCTGGTTTCAGTAAAAAGTATAAAAGTGATGCAAAAGAAAACTTCCATGGCCAAATAGCGAGTCACAAAAATGAAAATATTTGGGTTGCAAATTAATTTATAAAAATTTCAAGTCTTGCAATATATTCTTATTTAAAAGTTGGTTCAATATATAGAGAGATTAACCAATATATAATTTTAATTTCACTAAATCTGGGTTAATTGGTAATAAGTCAACAAAAGTCCTACTGTAAAAAAAATTGCAGTTGTGTCAAAAACTTGAAACATTTTTTTTAACAGCAATTACTGATATTACTTTTATTTTTAAGGTATGCAGAATCTGTGGGAGCAAAACATTATCACACTTCAGCCAAGCAGAACAAAGGAATTGAGGAACTCTTTCTTGACCTTTGTAAAAGTAGGTTTATGGATGTGTTGTGTTTGCTAAATATATATTAAATGCAATACCATTAAAAATAAAAATGGAAGGAGAATATGCAGAATAAAAGATTTAAGAGCTGTAACAGCATGTTGCAGTGGATGGACCTTATTTGTATCCTAATTTGACAAACTAGTGAAAAAACATTTGTGAAACGATTGGGACTATATGAACACTCACTGGATATTGATGATCTTAAGAAATATTGTGAATTTTGTTAGGCATGATTATGGTGTTGTGATTATGCCTAAAATTTTTTTAAAAGTTTTTATCTTTAGAAATCATAATTTATGAATGAAATTTATGTGTCTGGCACATAAATTTGATTTAAAAATAATGGTAGCGATGATTGCCAAGTATGGATGAAAGGGTGTGATGGACATATAGATTTTCATTATGTTTTTCTTTTATGTATGTTTGTGCTTTTACATATTAAAAAAAGAGAGAGAAAGGAAAATGTTTATCGTATATAATCTGAAAGTCATTTCTCATATCACCAATAGAACACATGCTATACTTAGGAAAACCCTAGTCTGTAGAATAATGGGTTAAGATGATTTTGTCAGATTACATTCCTTGAAATCATAGACTCTTTTGAGAACATGATGAAATGATGGTTTTCTCTCTAGAAAAATGTACATATACACAAACTTTGGAGTAAATGTCAGTTTTATGTAAACCTGAAGATCATTCGTAGTTCACCTGGGAGAGTAATTCTCTAAATGTAGTCCCCTAATTAGCAGCATTAGCATCATTTGAGAATGTGTTAGAAGTGCAAATTCTTGGGCTTTACCCCAAACCTACTGAATCGAAATTCTAGGAGGTGGTTCTCCAAATCTATGTTTTAATCATTCCTCTTTATGATTCTGATTTATACTAAAATATGAGAACCACTGCTGTTCATATCGGTCACTAGGAAATCTTGTTAAAATTGTAATTTGGTCTCATGTAGGCCTGAACTTCTGTTTTCTAACAGACACCCAAGGATTAAAGACATTTGTCCTCAGACTGTACTGTGAGTACTGAGGTTCTAGATCAGTGGCTTGTAAATGTTATATATGACATCTTTATATAAAAAGATTGACTATTCTCCATATGTTAAAATTACAGAACATGTACAAGTGCTTACGTATTTTGTATATTGTAAAACATAATAAAAAAATAGAAATTTTGAAAGGTTGGGGGAAACTGTTTTCTAATGTCATCTCAGTGAATTGTCCCATATACCTCAATTTGGAAACCATTGTTTAAGATCGGTCTGTGGACCCAGATTTAGAACCCTTATTCTGTTCTAAGGACTCTCTTTTCTTTGTTCATCTTTTCAGATATGTATTTTGCAACTATTTTTTCCTTGTCTGTGTCTTGTATTCTCATTTTTCTTAACTGTTTCTCAAAGAGCAAAAGATCTAAATTTTAATGCAGTCTGATTTATCAGTTTTTCTTTATGAGTCATTTTTTGTGTGTCTTACATGAGAAATCTTTGCTAACTCAAAGTCTAAAGATATTCTTCTACAGAGATTTCCTCCTATTTTTTCCTTTTTTTTTCCTTAAAATTAGTTAATTTCTTTTTTGCCATGCTGGGTCTTCACTGCCATATGGGCTTTTTGGTTGCGGAGAGTAGAGACTACTGTCTCTAGCCGTGCTCTGCGGGCTTCCCACGGCAGTGGCTCCCCGCCTTGTGGAGCACCAGTTCAGGGGCCTGCAGGCTTCAATAGTTGTGGCTCCCAGGCTGTATGGAGCACAGGCTCGGTAGTTGTCCTGCGTGGGCTTAGTTCCTCTGAGTCATGCGGGATCCTCCTGGATTGAGGATTGATCTCCTGCATTGGGATCTACTTCTTTACCAGTGAGCCACCAGGGAAGCCCCTCCTGCTATGTTTTCTTCTAGACATTTTGTTTTACATTTAGATCTGAAGTTAATTTCTTATTAATGTTCACATATGGTGGGAGATACAGATTGAACTTTCATTTTTTACATGTAAATGTTCAGTTCTAGTACTGTTTCTTGAAAAGATGATTCTGTTTTGATTCAATAAACTTGGCACATGTGTCAAAAGTGAGGTGACCATATGTATAGGAGTCTGTTTCTGGACCTGTTTTGTTGACTCTATATTTTCTTCTTTCACCAATATCTCATTATCATCATTAGAGCAACTTTCTATTGTATCTTTAAACCAGATAGTGTGAGTCCTCCAGCTTTCTTCTTCCTCCTTCATCCTAAACTCTTTGGTTCTTTCAAATGTTATTTGCTTAAAAGTTTTACATTACTTGAAGAATAATCTTGTACCCTAAATATTGCTTGTACTTGGAACAACTTGACCTTCTTTGACTTATTTTGAAGGCAGGAAGAGAGGATGACAGAGGATGAGATGGTTGGATGGCATTACCAACTCAATGGAAGTGAGTTTGAGTAAACTCCGGGAGTTGGTGATGGACAGGGAGGCCTGGTGTGCTGCAGTCCATGGGGTTGCAAAGAGTCAGACACGACTAGGCAACTGAACTGAGCTGACATATTTCTAAGTATACTTGGAAAAATCTTAAGGATGGCACTTGTATACAGTCATTTGTTCAGATCAAAAACTTGTTTTCTCTGATGATGTCACTGTGGCTGTGATGCAGCTGGACAAATCCCTTGCTATTACTTAGTTTCCCTGTTGGTTGAAAGTCCGCTGTCATGATGGTAAACAGAAATTAGAGAAACAGAAGACTCAGGTTGTGGTCCTAAATGAAGTCTGCTTTCTCCCTCTCTTAGGAATGATAGAAACTGCACAAATGGATGAGAGGGCAAAAGGCAATGGCTCCAGTCAGCCGGGAGCTGCAAGGCGAGGTGTACAGATTATTGATGATGAACCTCAAGCCCAGAACGTCGGCGGAGGGTGCTGTTCTTCTGGATAACTGTTTACCCCTAAGAAAGCAAAAAAAACAAACTGTGGATCATTGCCCTCAACATGAAGACTGCCATATTCCAAGTCACATTATTTTACCGATGGAGTTACAGAATTAACAGTATTTTAAATTACATTTATAACTGCAGAGACCTTAAGTGCTAAACCTAGTGGAGTTTGTGACCAGAGAATTGGCATTTTCTACAAATGTTAACAAAGCAATTACCAATGGCCTTTTTACATATTTTTTTCTTTAATAAGAAATAATATGCATGTAGAAAAGACCTACTTAAAGGCTTCATTTATATTCTTTTAAATCAAATCTTTATTTAATAACTTATATATGTTGTTGGAATGGTATACATTTTTGCAGTCCTTTGTATTTTGTGGTAGTTTGAATTGTATCCCTTCTAAACAGCAAAATGTCTTTTGTTTTCTTCTTTTTTTTTTAATTAGCAGATACCTGAAGTACTATTTTTGCAGGGTTTGCACAGGCCCCTAACTGTCTACTACACTTTGATATAATCTATATACATCCTGTATGCTGAGCTGGTAAAATACAATGTAAATTACATATTAAATATTTTATCTGCTTTTACAAGTGCAAGGTGCAAAAATATATACAATAGTCTCATTGATGACTGTAAAGTGAATTAACATTTGGTGATAATGCCTAAGCTTTTTGACTCTGATATAAAGATCATAGCTCTCCTTCACTTCTGTCTTAACTTGAAAGTGGTGTGTTTAAATTTTCTCATATACTTTACTTGAATTATTGCTGTTGTCATGTTTTTTGCCTCTAAATCCATCTGATGATTGATTGAGCAACAGCATTTGCCTTTGGGTTTTGGGTTGTTTTGTTCTTTTGTGGGGTTTGTTTTTTGGGAGGCAGGGATAAAAGAGATGACTTCTGCCATTTTTGCTTTAGAGTGGTTACCTTAGAAGTATTTGGGTGGAGCATGCTGAGTTTCACTTCTGCAAAGCTTTAGTTTTCTCTTACGCTTTATATGAAATGGATTCACTGGTATGAGAAGAGAGGAAGAAGTCCCAGATAGTAGCCACTCACCAAGACTCTTTTATACAGCAGCATGTTAGTGGTAGTTTCTGCTCCGGAGGCAGCAGTTCTAGATCTTTCCTAAGCAAACTGTATTTGTTCATTGCTTGCCAGAGATGAACACAGAAAGTTTTGTTTCATTTTGTAAGGGCTGTCCTTCTGAGTTTCTTTGAAGGGAAACATTTCATGTAATGTAGTTATAGCAAACACTGGAAAGATTTATAAAATTATATTCTTGTATACTTTGTAAATGAGTCTCACTAGGTTTTTTTTTTTTCCTTAAGCATAAGACTAAAATTTGTTAATTTTAATAGAATCAGGCACAGGAAGAACACAAATTATGTAAATTAACATAAATTGTTCTTGTTCTAATATATATATTTTTCCATTTCTGTCATGCTTGGAAAACTAGTAAATGATATGTCTAAGATAAAATGGAATGGTCCCTGGATTTACTTCTTATAGGAAGCAGTAGTATACAATAAAGTTGTTAGCTTGAACAGTTAAGAGAATATAAAGAAGTTATAGTTACAAAAAAAGTAACTTTCCCAAATGGGTTAAAGTTGAATGAATTGCCATCTTGATGTTATGATATTGCAGTTTTAACTTAGTATTAAGTATTCTACAAGTCTGCATTTTTACCCTCTTTAATTACTGTCTCTGTCAGACTCAACACACTGCTTCTTTGTTGTGTGTGTTTAGGGAGGGTAGGGTGGAAAGAGCTGCCTGGAAGATAAGCTAAAATTATCCTCTTATGGGATGATCGTACTCTGTGTAGTTTCTTGGTTTCCTGGAGGGAGGCAGGGGGGATTCTGAGTACAGATACTGGAACAAATAGTTTTTGCCTTCCTGGTTCTTTTTTCTATAGAGAAATCCTTGTTGTAGATGTAGATGGGAAATAAGCTCCTCTCCATTGGAGTGAAGTATGTTTTTAAAACTAATTAGAGATGAAATTGAGGTTTATTTTTAAAAGTAAAATCAAAAGTCATAATGGAGAGCTGGACTCTTTGATTTTCGTCCCTATATTAATGATATAAAGTCCAGATAGAAACCTCTTCTCCAGAGTTGCCAGATAATTATTGTTGAGGTACAACCACTCTCTGTTTCTTTCTTTACTCTTCCTTGGTTTCTGTGTATCTTCTTAACATCAAGCATTTCATTATTTTTTTCACCTGTAATTTAATTCAGTAGCAACAATAGATAATATGGTATACCTGACCTTGCTCCAAAGCTCAAAAGTTTTAGGTAGGAATAGAGTGAAAGGGTAGTGAAAGAGGACAAATCAGTTGCAATGTCTATTGAAAGGAAAGATAAAAAAAATGATAAACCAAGGCTAAGAAAGTTTTTCTGGTACTTACTTTACCTCCCTAATACATCTTTTGTGTTCCTGTCCTTAAAATTGTGCTACTAGGAAGAAGACACAAATTATCGTGTTGTATATTAAAAGTAGTAGGTAGATAGAACCAATGTATTTTTCAACTAATAAGTGTATACTCTTGGTATATATAAATTAAAAGTTGGTTTAAGATAGTCATTAAAAAGATAGCCAAATATTTAAAGTATACAATCATAGTTTCTATAATGACAGTGGGTATTCTGCTTGTTTTGCATTGTGATTATAGAGGAAGATCATTGTTTTTTAAAACACACATTTCACAATTTGGGAGTAAACAGTAGTCTGAAAAAAAGCATCACATTATCATATGAAATATATGAATCTCTTTGGTTCTGGGAATATTTTCTGAAAATAGCCTAAAGCTGTGGCTATAACCGAGAAGGCAATGGCAACCCACTCCAGTACTCTTGCCTGGAACATCCCATGGATGGAGGAGCCTGGTAGGCTGCAGTCCATGGGGTCGCTAAGAGTCGGACAGGACTGAGTGACTTCACTTTCTTTTTTCACTTTAGTGCATTGGAGAAGGCAATGGCAACCCACTCCAGCGCTCTTGTCTGGAGAATTCCAGGGATGGCAGAGCCTGGTGGACTGCTGTCTATGAGTTCACACAAAGTTGGACACGACTTAGCAGCATGGCTATAATAGCTAAATTAAAATCTTTCAAAAATTAGCTTGTATATTATTAGTAATTTTTATTTGGCATTAAAAGAATATTTCATTTTTAGATTTTTCAGTGAGAAAAGAAATAGAGAAGGAAGATAAGAAGTAGAATGAAAATCAGGTAGATAGGAAATTCTATAACCTGACAGTTTTAAAAATCATTAAAAAAAATTAAACTACTTTTAACAAATAGTTTCCAAGGCAAATTATGCATTGTGCCAAGTATTTAGAATGTTAAAAATGAATTGTTATACTGTTTATTTCTTTTAATCCATAATTTGCAATTTTCTCTATTACAGATGCTACCAGGGGTCTAGATCATTGACCTTATATTAACTTCAGATGATATAACTTACATTCTAGAAGGGTTTGATCGTGCCCTTGACTTGAAATTTACCTTTTGACTTCTGCTTGCCATTATAGTTTTTTAAAGTAGATACTTTAAAAGTATCTAAAAGTATCTATATATCTAAAAGATGTATGTTCTTAAAGTAGACAAGTGTGACAGAGGGAATACTTAATTTGTGACCATTTAAAATGTTCGTATCATCTGGAAAATGGGGTAGATAATAATGAACAGCAAGAACCTTACAATAATTTCTAAAGACACAGAAACTAAATAGATTAAGTGTTCTTTTCTAAATTATAAATTGCATTACCTAGATTTTAATAATTAAAAGCTGGGATTCATTAAACTTGTACATTTACTTGATTTCATAATAGTCATTGATTCTAGTAAGCTGCTGCTGTATAATTTTTTGTCAGCTAAAACAGAATATATTTGGTGTTGTGGGATAAAATTCATGCTACACATGTATCTGACTTTGGTAGCTTTTCCCTTTTTAAGAAAACTAAACTATAATTTTCATCAAACTTTCCTGCATGTAAGTATTTTAGTATTAATCACATGTAATGAAAAAATATGGAAAGACTTAAAGGTTTGCAATTTTAAGGAAAAATGCTTTGCTTCTAAACAAATACTACTTTGGCAGATCTTTAGCACTGCTTGGGCTATCTGGGATTTATATATAATCTCTCTTCTAAGGAAGCTGAGTGTGTTTTTTGGGTGTTAACCTTTCTACTGCAGTATTTTTTCTGCAGTAAATACATGGCATGTTACATGGCACACCCAGAAAGAATCTTATTTTTAAAGCATCTTGTCCTCTCCAAAATAATGCACATATTTCCAGGTGCATTGGATTAAAGCCAAAGGATGAGGCCACCTACTTAAATGATCTTTATTGTCATGATACCAGTTCTCTATGAGTTTGGTACTTCCTGGTGACTGAATCATTTCTTCATTATCAAATACTCCAGAAAAAACTTACATGATTTCCTTAAATTTGACCTTGTGTGGAGCAATGAGAGAAAGGTGTGGGGTAGCAGGGGTAAAGGATGATAATGATGAAAAAAGACAACAGTGGTATTTGGTAAACTATGTCTTCAGTGGTGGGTTTCTCTGGTGGCTCAGTGGTAAAGAATCCGCCTGCCAATGCAGGAGATGCGGATTTGATTTCTGGGTCAGGAAGGTCCCCTTGAGAAGGAAATGGCAACCCACTCCAGTGTTCTCGCCTGAGAAATGCAGTGGACAGAGGAGCCTAGCCTGCTGCAGTCCATGAGCTCACAAAGAGTTGGACGTGACTTAGTGACTAAACAACTCAAGAATCTTTAGGGTAGCAAGCTATTTTAAGGAAACCATCATATGAAGTACTTCCNAAAAGCTGAGAGAATTCGGCACCACCAAACCAGCTCTCCAACAAATGCTAAAGGATATTCTCTAGACAGGAAACACAAAAAGAGTATATACCCGATCCCAAAACAATAAAGTAGATGGCAATGGGATCATACTTATCAATAATTACCTTAAATGTAATGGGTTGAATGCCCCAACCAAAAGACAAAGACTGGCTGAATGGATACAAAAACAAGACCGCTATATATGTTGTCTACAAGAGACCCACCTCAAGGGACCCAAACAAGGGAGACATACAGACTGAAAGTGAAGGGCTGGAAAAAGATATTCCATGCAAATAGAGACAAAAAGCAGGAGTAGCAATACTCATACCAGATAAAATAGACTAAAACAAAGGCTGTGAAAAGAGACAAAGAAGGACACTACATAATGATCAAAGGATCAATCCAAGAAGAAGATATAACAATTATAAATATATGCACCCAACATAGGAGCACCACAATATGTAAAGACAAATGCTAACAAGAATGAAAGGGGAAATTAACAATAACACAGCAATAGTGGGAGACTTTAATACCCTACTCACACCTATGGATAGATCAACTAAACAGAAAATTAACAAAGAAACACAAACTTTAAATGATACAATACCAGTTAGACCTAGCTGACATGTATAGGACATTTCACCCCAAAACAACGAATTTCACCTTTTTCTCAAGTGCACACGAAACCTTCTCCAGGATAGATCACATCCTGGGCCATAAATCTAGCCTTGGTAAATTTAAAAAAATTGAAATCATTCCAAGCATCTTTTCTGACTATAATACAGTAAGATTAGATCTCAATTACAGAAGAAAAACTATTAAAAATTCCAACTTATGGAAGCTGAACAACATGCTGCTGAATAACCAACAAATCCCAAAAGAAATAAAAGAAGAAATCAAAATATGCATAGAAACAAATGAAAATGAAAACACAACAACCCAAAACCTGTGGGACACTGTAAAAGCAGTGCTAAGGGGGAAAGTTCATAGCAATACAGGCATACATCAAGAAACAAGAAAAAAGTCAAATAAATAACCTAACTCTACACCTAAAGCAACTAGAAAAGGAAGAAATGGAGAACCTCAGGGTTAGTAGAAGGAAAGAAATCTTAACAATTAGGGCAGAAATAAATGCAAAAGAATCAGAAGAGACCATAGCAAAAATCAGCAAACCCGAAAGCTGGTTCTTTGAAAGAATAAATAAAATTGACAAAGCATTAGCCAGACTCATCAAGAAACAAAGGGAGAAAAATCAAATCAATAAAATTAGAAATGGAGAGATCACAACAGACAACACAGAAATACAAAGGATCATAAAAGACTACTATCAGCAATTATATGCAAATAAAATGGGCAACAGGGAAGAAATGTACAAATTCTTAGAAAAGTACAACTTCCCAAAACTGAACCAGGAAGAAATAGAAAATCTTAACAGACCCATCACAAGCATGGAAATTGAAACTGTAATCAGAAATCTTCCAGCAAGCAAAAGCCCAGGTCCAGACGGCTTCACAGCTGAATTCTACCAAAAATTTAGAGACGAATTAACACCTATCCTACTCAAACTCTTCCAGAAAATTGGAGAGGAAGGTAAACTTCCAAACTCATTCTGTGAGACCACTATCACCCTAATACCAAAACCTGACAAAGATGCCACAAAAAAAGGAAACTACAGTCCAATATCACTGATGAACATAGATGCAAAAATCCTTAACAAAATTCTAGCAATCAGAATCCAACAACACATTAAAAAGATTATACACCATGACCAAGTGGGCTTTATCCCAGGGATGCAAAAAATCTTCAATATCCACAAATCAATCAATGTAATACACCACATTAACAAATTGAAAAATAAAAGCCATATGATTATCTCAATAGATACAGAGAAACCCTTTGACAAAATTAAACATCCATTTATGATAAAAACTCTCCAGAAAGCAGGAATAGAAGGAACATACCTCAACATAATAAAAGCTATATATGGCAAATCTACAGCAAATAGTATGCTCAATTATGAAAAATTGAAAGCATTTCCTGTAAAGTCAAGAGGAAGACAAGGGTGCCCACTTTTACCACTACTATTCAACATAGTTCTGGAAGTTTTGGCCACAGCAATCGGAGCAGAAAAAGAAATAACAGGAATCCNATCAGTGAATTTAGCAAAGTTGCAAGATACATTATCAGTACACAGAAATCACTTGCATTTCTATATACTAACAATGAAAAATCAGAAAGAGAAATTTAGGAATCGATCCAGTTCACCATTGCAACAAAAAGATATAAATACCTAGGAATAAACTTATCTATCAGACCACCTGACCTGCCTCTTGAGAAACCTATATGCAGGACAGGAAGCAACAGTTAGAACTGGACATGGAACAACAGACTGGTTCCAAATAGGAAAAGGAGTACATCAAGGGTGTATATTGTCACCCTGCTTATTTAACTTATATGCAGAATACAGCATGAGAAATGCTGGGCTGGAAGAAGCATAAGCTGGAATCAAGATTACAGGGAGAAACACCAATAACTTCAGATATGCAGATGACACCATCCTTATGGCAGAAAGTGAAGAACTAAAGAGCCTCTTGATGAAAGTGAAAGAGGAAAGTGAAAAAGTTGGCTTAAAGCTCAACATTCAGAAAACGAAGATCATGGCATCAGGTCCCATCACTTCATGGGAAATAGACGGGGAACAGTGGAAACAGTGTCAGACTTTATTTGAGGGGCTCCAAAATTACTGCAGATGGTGACTGCAGCCATGAAATTAAAAGATGTTACTCCTTGGAAGAAAAGTTATGACCAACCTAGATAGCATATTCAAAAGCAGAGACATTACTTTGCCGACTAAGGTCCGTCTAGTCAAGGCTATGGTTTTTCCTGTGGTCATGTATGGATGTGAGAGCTGGACTGTGAAGAAAGCTGAGCACCAAAGAATTGATGCTTTTGAACTGTGGTGTTGGAGATGACTCCTGAGAGTCCCTTGGACTGCAAAGAGATCCAACCAGTCCATTCTAAAGATGGTCAGTCCCGGGTGTTCTTTGGAAGGACTGATGCTAAAGAAGAAACTCCAATACTTTGGCCACCTCATGCAAAGAGCTGACTCATTGGAAAAGACTCTGATGCTGGGAGGGACTGAGGGCAGGTGAAGAAGGGGAGGACAGAGGATAGGATGGCTGAATAGCATCACCAACTCTATGGACATGAGTTTGATTGAACTCTGGGAGGTGGTGATGGACAGGGAGGCCTGATGTGCTGCAATTAATAGGGTCACAAAGAGTTGGACACAACTGAGTGACTGAACTGAACTGAAGGAGACAAAAGAACTGTACCTAGAAAATTATAAGACATTGATGAAAAAAATCGAAGATGACATAAACAGATGGAGAGATAGTCCGTGTTTCTGGGTAGGAAGAATCAATTTTGTGAAAATGACTATACTACCCAACACAGTTCAATGCAATCCCTATCAAATTACCGGTGGCATTTTTCACAGGATTGGAACAAAAAATTCCACAATTCAAATAGAAACACAAGAGACCCCAAATAGCCAAAGCAGTCTTGAGAAAGAAGAATAGAGCTGGAGGAATCAACCTTCTTGACTTCAGATTATACTACAAAGCTACAGTCATCAAGACAGTACGATACTGGCACAAAAACAGAAATATAGACCAAAGGAATGAGATAGAAAGCCCAGAAATACANTCAATTTTGTGAAAATGACTATACTACCCAACACAGTTCAATGCAATCCTTATCAAATTACCGGTGGCATTTTTCACAGGATTGGAACAAAAAATTTCACAATTCAAATAGAAACACAAGAGAGCCCAAATAGCCAAAGCAGTCTTGTGAAAGAAGAATAGAGCTGGAGGAATCAACCTTCTTGACTTCAGATTATACTACAAAGCTACAGTCATCAAGACAGTATGATACTGGCACAAAAACAGAAATATAGACCAAAGGAATGAGATAGAAAGCCCAGAAATAAACCCATGCACCTATGGGTACCTTATTTTTGACAAAGGAGCCAAGAATATACAATGGGGCAAAGACAGCCTCTTCAATAAATGGTGCTGGGAAAACTAGACATCTACATGTAAAAGAATGAAATTAGAACACATCCTAACTTTATATGCAAAGATAAACTCAAAATGGATTAGACCTAAATGTAAGACCAGAAACTATAAAAGTCTTACAGGAAAACATAGGCAGGACACTTCATGACGTAAATCAAAGCAAGATCCTCTATGACCCACCTCCTAGAGTAATGGTAATAAAAACAAAAGTAATCAAGTGAGACCTGATTAAACTTAAAATATTTTGGACAGTAAGGTAACTATGAGCAAGGTTAAAAGACAACCCTCAGAATGGGAGAAAATAATAACAAATGAAACAACTGACAAAGGATTAATTTCCACAGTATACAAGCAGCTCACATAACTCAATACCAGAAAAACAAACAACCTAGTGAAAAATTGGGAAAAAGACCTAAACAGACATTTCTCCAAAGAAGACACGCAGATGGCTAACAAACATATGAAAAGATACTCAACATTGATCATTATTAGAGAAATGCAAATCAAACCATAATGAGATACCACCTCACACCAGTCAGAATGGCCATCATCAAAATGTTTGCAAACAATGCTGGGAGGATTGTGGAAAAAAGGGAACACTCTTGCACTGTTGGTGGGAATGTAAATTGATACAGCCACTATGGAAGATAGTATGGAGATTCCTTAAAAAACTGGGAATAAGATCACCATATCCCAGTCATATCCCACCAATCACCAGCAATCCCACTCCTAGGCATACACCCTGAGGAAACCAGGGTTGAAAAAGACNCAGTGAATGAAGACAATGAGCTTTCTTTCTAATTTGGATGTTTTTACTTCTTTTTCTTGTCTTCTTGTACTGGTTATATTGAATAGAAGTGGTTAGAAATGATATATTTGTCTTGTTCCTGATCCTTTTGTTGTTGAAAAAGAAAAAAAGGGTAATTATACATATTTGCTTCTATAAACCTAGAATAGCTCCAAAAAGTTACATTAAAAATTGATAATATTGGTTGCTTCTGAGGAGAAAAGCTGAAATGGATGGGGAAAGTGATGAGAAGCAAACTTCTTTTATAGGTTTTTTGTTTTGTTTTGTTCTTTTTTTACTTTATTCTTGAGAAACAAACTTCTGACAGGACACTTTTTGGTATATTTTAATGTAGGAGCCATTAGATACAAATCTTAATTTTTGATAGAGTTATGATAAACCCTTCAAGAGTTGAAAATATCATAAGTGAAAAACATGCATTTAAAATTCCTCACTTACTCACCATCATAACTTAGCCTAGCCTATCTTAAATATGTTTGGAGCACTTACATTAGCCTACAGTTGGGCAAAATCCTCTAACATAAAGCCTATTTTATAGTAGTGCTGAGTAGCTCATGTGATTTATTGAATACTGTACTGAAAGTGAAAAACAGAATGATTGGGTACAGATGGTGGTTGTAAGCTGTTATCAGTTATTTCCCCTTGTGAGTGTATGCTGACTGGTATCTGTGGCTCATCCACTGCCCAAAAGAGAATAACATATGGCTAGTCTGGGAAAAGATCACAGTGCACAATTAGTATGGTTTCTACTGAACATGTATTGCTTTTGCACTATCATAAGGTCAAAAAATCATAAGTCGAACCATCCTAAGTTGGGGACTGTGTGTATATCGCCTATTCCAGAAAATAAGAAAACTTAGTAAACAGACCATTTGCTAAAATATTGAATATTTTTGTAAAGAAGCATCTTAAGAATGGGACACAAGAGAACACAAAGTTAAAAATTAGCAAAAGTTTGCTGAAATACTTAAGAATCTTTAAAGAATACTTGGAGGCAGGTAGTCTTTGCAGTAAACTTTGAAAGAGGAGAGACATGAATTGAGAGTGAAGTAGATATTCTGAGAGGAAGATATGTATAAAGGCATAAAAATGGTAAATGGCAAACTTTAGCAAGCAAATTAATTTGACTGGGGCATTGGGCCTGGGAAGGGAAATGACAAGGAAAAGTTAGATAAGGAGGGCTTTGCAGAATTAAGACTAACATAAATGCAATTTCATATGGTTCAGTCCAATACCCACCCAATCCAAGGCACATATTTGCCTTCAGTTATCTTAACTGGTTGACAGATACCTTTAGTGAGTGCCTGCTTTTCACTAGATCCAGTGCAAGGTGTTGCATGTATATTTAGCTGTGAACCAAATGGACATGATGACTTTTCTGGTAGAGGTTTTAGTCTAGTGGGCACCTCTGGGCTTCAACAAAATGAGCAAACCCATGTTCCCCTTTGTTTCAAAGTTCTGGCCACAGATTTAGTCTGACACTCTTAAAAACCCTAACCCTTTGCCCACTCCTAAATATAACCATTTTGATAAAGATTCAAACTATTACTCAAACCCTGTGAACTCCAGTCTTCCTCCACTTTCACACTTATCAGTACAGGATAGGAATGGAAACCAAAGACTGAAGCCAAATGTCTGAGTCTGAAATTCCACTTTACATTTCCCTTTGTGATTTGAGCAGTTAACTTTCTGTCCCTCAGCTTCCTCAATTATAAAATAATGATAGTAACAGTATGTACCTTGTAAGATTGCTGAGAATATTAAGTGAATTATATATATAAAGTGCTTAGAATAAAGTGCTTAAGTTTCAAATAAATATTAGAAATTATACTATTATTAGTAGAAGATCTTGCTTGTATCATTTCACCAAAGCCTAATACTTCTCAAAAACTGTGTCCCACCTTCATAGATGGTTTCATTTTTCCCATAGCATATTGAACATTCTGGCCCTTTTCCTAGAATTATAAACATGCGCAAGAGCTGTCCACCAAAAATCCATCCATAATTGTGAGCATCTCTTCTCTCCTATTTTGAATTAAATTTACTGAAAGTTCACATTGGCACCTCTTTTCTATTCCTTAACCTATTGCAATCTTGTACCTGACCCCATCACTCCACAAAATTGCTTTTTACCAAGATCAAGCACAACTATTTTATCTACCTGCCAATACAGGAGATGTGCACTCAGTCCCCAGGTTGGGAAGATCCCCTGAAGAAGGAAATGACAATCCATTCCAGTATCCTTGCCTGGGAAATTCCATGGACAGAAGAGCCTGGTGGGCTATAGTCTGCGGGATCACAAAAGAGTTGGCACAATTGAGCAATTAAAATAACAATTCCCTCTAACATAGTATAATTTTTAATTATTTATTTTGTTTTTATCTGTTTTCCTTGGTTAGATTGTAAAATCAGGAAGGACAGGGATTTTGTCTGCTTTGTTTACTGCTACATACCCAGCACCTAGAATAATGCCAGAATATCACAGATATTCACTAAATATGTTTTGAATGAATGAGGACTGAATCGTGGTGATCTATTAATGTCTTCTGCATTAGATCAGGAGCTACTTTGAATACTGGAACTATTTTTTTTTAATCTCTTTATTAGCCCTATTAGCTTAGCAACTAACCCATAGGTAACAGTGAGTATAACGAATGTACTGGAGTCATTATGGTACCAATACTTTTGGTAAATGCTTCTGGATGATACTCCAGGGCCTAAAAAAGTAATTTTAAATTCTGTAACCCTAGAGCTCCAATGACTTAATACTAGGATTTTGTAAACAATGGAAATTTAAGTTGCCTAAAGAAACTATTTAACTTACATGCAGAGTACATCATGCAAAATGCCAGGCTGGATGAATCGCAAGCTGGAATCAAGATTGCAGGGAGAAATATCCAACCTCAGATATACACACATGATACCACTTTAATGGGAGAAAGTGAAGAGAAACTAAAGAGCCTCTTGATGAGGGTGAAAGAGAAGAGTGAAAAAGCTGGCTTAAAACTCAACAATCAGAAAACTAAGATCATGACATCGAGTTCCATCACTTCATGGCAAATAGATGGGAAAAAAGTGAAGCAGTGAGAGATTTTATTTTTTTTAAGTTGCAGTATCTCTGCAGATGGTGACTGCAGCCATGAAATTTAAAAATGTTTGCTCATTGGAAGGAAAGCGATGACAAACCTAGACAGTCAGGTCTAGGTTAAAAAATGGAGACATCACTTTGTTGACAAAGGTCCATATTGTCAAAGCTATGGATATTCCAGTAGTCATGTACGGATGGGAGAGTTGGTCCATAAAGAAAGCTGAGCGCTGAAGAACTGATGCTTTCAAGTTGTGGTGTTGCAGAAGACTCTTGAGAGTCCCTTGGACATCAAGGAGATCAAACCAGTCAATCCTAAAGGGAATCAACCTGACTGTTCATTGGCAGGACTGACTGATGCTGAAGCTCCAGTACTTTGACCACCTGATACAAAGAGCTGACTCATTGGAAAAGACCATGATGCTGGGAAAGACTGAAGGCAGGAGGAGAAGGGTGAGACAGAGGATGAGATAGTTAGATAACAATGACTCAATGACATGAATTTGAGAAAACTCTCTGGAGGACAGAGGAGCCTGGTGTGCTACAGTCCATGGGGTTGCAAAGAGCGAACACAAATTAGCAACTGAACAACAAAAACAAAGAAACTATATTCATCAGCACCCTCCAGAGAAACAGGACCGGTGGGAGATTATCTATTTATCTGTGATTTATTATGAGGCCTCTTGATTACGGAGGCCGACAAGATCCACAGTCTGCCATCTGGAAGCTGGAGACCCAGGAAAGCCAGCGATGTAATTCAGTATGAGTCTGAAGGCCTGAGAACCAAGAAAGCTGATTGAATACCAGATTTGGGACAGAGGATGAGATGAGAAGTTAAAGCAGTAAGACTGGAGAAAAGAGGAATTCTTCCTTCCTCCACCATTTGGTCTATCCAGGCCACTAATGGCTTGGATGCCCCACTGCAGTGGGGGAGGGCCATCTATTAGTAGTTTCCTGAGTCCATCAAAGCAAATGCTAATCTCATCCAGAAACACTCACAGACACACTCGGAAACAGTGCTTTATCCAGGCAACTGACACAGATAATTAACCGTCACGCTCTTTATCCCTTTAATTTGTGTTATTTATTAAGATTGCTGACATTCCCTGGTGGCACAGTAGATAGGAATCTGCCTGCCAATACAGGGCCCACGCGTTGCTGCAAAGCAACAAAGCTTGCAAGCCACAACTAATGAAGCCCATGTACTTAGGGCTTGCGCTCCACAATAAAATAAGCCACTGCAACGAGAAGCCCTTGCTCCACAACGACGAGGAGCCCCTCTCGCCGCAACTAGAGAGTTCTTGGTTGGCAACGAAGACCCAACGCCACCAAAAAAATAAATATATAAAAAATTAAAAGCTTTATGAAAATTCCTTGAAAATTGATCTGTTGCTAAGGAAGTTTGAAAATGGTAGCTTTCAACCAAAGATAGAGGAGGGAAAGAAGTATGAGGGAAGGACAGAGGACATGGTTCTCGAGCCTAAATCCACATTCAGATCACTTAATTTCTATATTGATTTGGACCCTACTCCCAAAAATACTGATCAGGGCGAGGAACTGAGCATAGACCTATTTTTTAATTCTTCAGATGTTTCTAATGTATAGTCAGCGTTGAGAACCGCTGAAATAGGTCATCTATAAGAAATGCAGCGAGGCTACCAGGGAAGAAGAATGTCTATTGAGAGAAGCAAAATACCCCCGATGGTTGCTTAGGTTTCTCTCCAGTATCACTGGGCCAGAGGCAGTCCCTGTCACTGATTTTCTGTGCTTATGACCAGTAATTGTATCCAGTCACTGGAGGGGACATAAGAGCAAGACCAAGTATTAACAGTTACTTTATGGGCCACTAACAGCCACTAAAAATCAGGGAAAAAAATCCTTCTTCCTTGAAGTTTTCTAAAAGGTTAATTATACACCGGCTCTTCCAACATTTAAATTATTTCCAGAGGGTGAATTAGAAAGAAGAGCATGATCCATGAGGTCATAAAGAGTTAGATACAATTTAGCGACTGAGCGCATGTATGCACACACACATACACACACACACACACACACACACACACACACACAAATTCCATTAGCCGATTGTGGTACTTTAGACTAATTTTTCTTATTAAATGGTATCTTGTTGTTCATTTTCCTCACAAAGAGGCCAACTTAATCTTTTTTTGAGTTTGCATATTGAGCAATTCCGGATAATTGTATGTAGACTGATAACCTTTATAACAAGCACAATTCAATGCATAGGAAAATTTGTTCTTGGAATCCAATTTCAATTTCATAAAGTGGAACTTAGTATCTTGAAAAGGGAATATATGAGTTTCTTGGTGTCGTATTATTCCCAAGGGAAATTTCCAATTATTCTGTGACTCAGTGTAGACTCAGGATAAATATATGCTACAGGCACCACCTGAGGCATACTCACATTTGATTTATTAGCGGGTAAGTATGCTTAATCAAAAATTATATAATTCTGGCCATGAGTATCTTGTTTTTCTTAGTATTCTGTTTATGAAAACACATCTCAATGACAGCAAAAGTCTCTCTGTAAAGAAGGATAAGTTATAATCCAGTTCTTTGTAAAGAGTAAGCTATTTTAATAAAATACAGTAGAAATATTTTCCCTTCAGATTAACTGGTTCTAATGAGTACATTTGATGAAATAGTTTACCACGAGGATTGCCTTTTACATTCCAAAACAAAATCATTAAATGAAAGTTGACTTTAACAGAAATGGATATTGCACTAATTCTTCCTCAAATGCCTGTATTTTTTATTTTGTAATGATTTGTATTCCCTGATGTGCTTTATCTCATGCAAGTGTGAAGTGGGGTTAAATGTATTTGCTGTTGGCAATTTAGCATTAATTGCAATACGCTGTAATCCAAATTACAATCTGTCATTTCCAGTCAAATTGTGAAGCACAGTAATTGTATTTTAGAATTCCACTGCCATTGATTATAGCTACCTCATTTGTGTTTTAATATACCATGACAAATTTGTGAATGGAAATACAATCTTGTAACAAGGCAGGAAACAAGCATTGTTCTTCCTATTATAGCAGCAAGAAAATGATTTCTTAACAAATGAAAAGAGAAGGAGATGTTAAGAAGCAGAGGATTCAATTAAGGATGAAAAAGACAAAAATGATTTTAATTTTCTAGCAGTGCATAAAAATAAGTGAGCCATGGATTTTTAGAAAACACTTTTATACCAAACAGTTTAAAAATATCCTTTAAATTAACATTATTTTTAGAATCTACTCATACTAATACAGATGCTCTAGTTTACTCATATGAACTGTCATACAGCCTTCCACAGACATTCTCTCCCTGATGATCATTCAAGTTGTTTAGAGGTTTTACCACTATAAATAATGTTGCAGTAGACATTCTTGTATATGACTCTTCATATACTTGGAGGATTCGCCAGGAAACATACTAAGAAGTGGGGTTTCAGGGCTGCAGAGTATGCGTAGCCTCTATTTTACTTTGTGTGTGTGTATGTGTATGTGTATGTGTATGTGTGTGGTAACAACACATGAGATCAACCCTCTTGATAAATTTGAAGTATATATTATTGTTGACTATAAGTACAGTGTTGTATAAGCACATCTCTAGAGTTTATTTCTCTTACTTGACTGAAAATTTTATGCCCATTGATTAATAATTCCCTGTTTACCCCCACCCCACCAGTCCTTGAAAACCATCATTCCACTCTTTGTTTCTATGCATTTGAGTATTTCTGATACTCATATAAGTAGAATTGTGCAGGATTTGTTTTTCTGTGATGGCTTATTTCACTTAGAATAATGTTTTCAAGGTTCATCCATGCTGTCACATATTTCAGATTTACTTCTTTTTTAAGGTTGAATTGTATTCACTGTATGTATATGCAACATTTTGTTTATTGGCTTATCTATCACTGGACATTTAGGTTGTTTCCACATCTTCAGTTCAGTTCAGTTCAGTCGCTCAGTCTTGTCTGACTCTGCAACCCCATGAATCTCAGCACACCAGGCCTCCCTGTTCATCACCAACTCCCTGAGTTCACTCAAACTCACATCCATCAAGTCGTGATGCCATCCAGCCAACCCATCCTCTGTTGTCCTCTTCTCCTCCTGCCCCCAATCCCTCCCAGCATCAGAGTCTTTTCCAATGAGTCAACTCTTCTCATGAGGTGGCCAAAGTACTGGAGTTTCAGCTTTAGCATCACTCCTTCCAAAGAACACCTAGGACTGATCTCCTTTAGAATGGACTGGTTGGATCCTTGCAGTCCAAAGGACTCTAAAGAGTCTTCTCCAACCCCACAGTTCAAAAGCATCAATTCTTTGGGGCTCAGCTTTCTTTATAGTCCAATGCTCACATACATACATGACTACTGGAAAAATCATAGCCTTGACTAGATGGACCTTTGTTGGCAAAGCAATGTGTCTGCTTTTGAATATACTATCTAGATTGGTTATAACTTTTCTTCCAAGGAGTAAGTATCTTTTAATTTCATGGCTGCAGTCACCATCTGCAGTGATTTTGGAGCCCCCCAAAATAAAAGTCTGACACTGTTTCCACTATTTCCCCATATCTTGGCTATTATGAATAGTGCTACAGTGAACATCATGAGAAACACTGGGCTGGATAAAGCACAAGCTGGAAACAAGATTGCAGGGAGAAATTTCAATAACCTCGGATAGGCAGATGACACCACCCTTACGGCATGAAGTAAAGAAGAACTAAAGAACTTATTGATGAAAGTGAAAGAGGAGAGTGAAAAACTTGGCTTAAAAGTCAACCTTCAGAAAACTAGGATCATGGCATCCAGTCCCATCACTTCATGGCAAATAAACAGGAAAACAGTGGAAACAGTGGCTGACTTTATTTTTGGAGGTTCCAAAAGCACTGCAGATGGTGACTACAGCCATGAAATTGAAAGACGCTTACTCCTTGGAAGGAAAGTTATGACCAACCTAGACAGCATATTCAAAAACAGAGACATTCCTTTGCCAGCAAAGCTCCGTCTCGTCAAGGATATGGTTTTTCCAGTTGTCACATATGGATGTGAGAGTTGGACTATAAAGAAAGCTGAGCGCCGAAGAATTGATGCTTTTGACATGTGGTGTTGGAGAAGACTCTTGAGAGTCCCTTGGACTTCAAGGAGATCCAACCAGTCCATCCTGAAGGAGATCAGTCCTGAGTGTTCAGTGGAAGGACTGATGTTGAATCTGAAGCTCCAATACTTCGGCCACCTGATGCAAAAAGCTGACTCATTTGAAAAGTCCCTGATGCTGGGAAAGATTGAAGGCGGGAGGAGAAGGGGAGGACAGAGGGTGAGATTGTTGGATGACATCACTGACTCAATGGACATGGGTTTGAGTGGACTCCGGGAATTGATGATAGACAGGGAGGCCTGGCATGCTGCAGTCCATGTGATCGCAAAGAGTTGGACATGACTGACTGAGCAACTGAACTGAACACTGGAGTGGCAATATTTATTCAAGATGCTGACTGAAATTATTTGGATAAATACCCAGTAGTGAGGTTGCCAGGCCATATGATAATTCTATTTTGAAATTTTTGAGGACTGTCCATACTGTTTCCCATAGCAGCTCTACCATTTTGCATTCCTATCAAGTGTGCATGAGTTCCAATTTCTCCAACATTTGTTACTTTTGATTTTGTTTTGTTTTTGATAGTTTAGAAGTGCTCCCTCTTCTTCTGTTTTTAGGAATTGTTTGAGATATATTGACTTGTTTTTTAAATATTGGTAGAAATCATCATTGGAGCCATGTTGTTCTATGTTCTTCCTTGTTGGGAGGTTTTTGATTACTGATTCAGTCTTCAAGAATATTCCTGATCTCATCTGATTGCAAGCTATAATACAAAACTATAGACAGAAAAACAGTGTAGAATTGGCATAAAAATTGACATGTAGACAAATGGAATAGAATCAGAGAGCTCAGAAATAAACCCACACATACACAGTCAACTAATATTTGACAAGTGAGCCAGGAATACTCAATGGGAAAATGATAGTCTATTTAATAAATGATATTGGGAAAACAGGGTAATTATATACAAAAGCATGAAACTGAGCCCCTACCTTATACTACTCACAGAAATTAGCTTGACATGGATTAAATGTGTAAAGATAAGACCTGAAACTATAAAACTAGTAGAAGAAAATAGGGAAAATTCTCCTTGTTATTGGTCTTGGCAAGAATTTTTTTTGGTATGGCTCCAAGAGCACATCAACAAAAGCAAGAATAAACAAGTGGAACTACATCAAACTAAAAAGCTTCTGCATAGCAAAGGAAGCAATGAACACAATTCCCAACCTATGGCATAGGATAAAATCTTTGTAAGTTATGTATTTCATAGAGGGTAATACCTGAAACTCCAGTACTTTGGCCACCTCATGAGAAGAGCTGACTCATTGGAAAAGACTCTGATGCTGGGAGGGATTGGGGGCAGGAGGAAAAGGGGACGACAGAGGATGAGATGGCTGGATGGCATCACCCACTCGATGGACATGAGTCTGAGTGAACTCTGGGAGTTGGTGTTGGACAGGGAGGCCTGGCGTGCTGCAATTCATGGGGTCGCAAAGAGTCGGACGCGACTGCACTGAAATGAATACCTAATATAGCAATACGTGAACTGTGAATTTCCAGATGTTTAGGCTTGTTTTAGAAAAGGTGGAGGAACCAAAGATCAAATTGCCAGCATCCGCTGGACCATGGAAAAAGCAAGAGAGTTCTAGAAAAACATCTATTTCTGCTTTATTGACTATGCCAAAGCCTTGACTGTGGATCACAACAAACTGTGTAAAATTCTTCAAGAGATGGGAATACCAGACCACCTGACCTGCCTCTTGAGAAACCTATATACAGGTCAGGAAGCAACAGTTAGAACTGGACATAGAACAATAGACTGGTTCCAAATAGGAAAAGGAGTACATCAAGGCTGTATATTGTCACCCTGCTTATTTAACTTCTATTCAGAGTACATCATGAAAAACGCTGGGCTGGAAGAAGCACAAGCTGGAATCAAGACTGCTGGGAGAAATATCAATAACCTCAGATATGCAGATGACACCACCCTGATGGCAGAAAGTGAAGAGGAACTAAAAAGCCTCTTGATGAAAGTGAAAGNAAGCAAAATACCCCCGATGGTTGCTTAGGTTTCTCTCCAGTATCACTGGGCCAGAGGCAGTCCCTGTCACTGATTTTCTGTGCTTATGACCAGTAATTGTATCCAGTCACTGGAGGGGACATAAGAGCAAGACCAAGTATTAACAGTTACTTTATGGGCCACTAACAGCCACTAAAAATCAGGGAAAAAAATCCTTCTTCCTTGAAGTTTTCTAAAAGGTTAATTATACACCGGCTCTTCCAACATTTAAATTATTTCCAGAGGGTGAATTAGAAAGAAGAGCATGATCCATGAGGTCATAAAGAGTTAGATACAATTTAGCGACTGAGCGCATGTATGCACACACACATACACACACACACACACACACACACACACACACACAAATTCCATTAGCCGATTGTGGTACTTTAGACTAATTTTTCTTATTAAATGGTATCTTGTTGTTCATTTTCCTCACAAAGAGGCCAACTTAATCTTTTTTTGAGTTTGCATATTGAGCAATTCCGGATAATTGTATGTAGACTGATAACCTTTATAACAAGCACAATTCAATGCATAGGAAAATTTGTTCTTGGAATCCAATTTCAATTTCATAAAGTGGAACTTAGTATCTTGAAAAGGGAATATATGAGTTTCTTGGTGTCGTATTATTCCCAAGGGAAATTTCCAATTATTCTGTGACTCAGTGTAGACTCAGGATAAATATATGCTACAGGCACCACCTGAGGCATACTCATATTTGATTTATTAGCGGGTAAGTATGCTTAATCAAAAATTATATAATTCTGGCCATGAGTATCTTGTTTTTCTTAGTATTCCGTTTATGAAAACACATCTCAATGACAGCAAAAGTCTCTCTGTAAAGAAGGATAAGTTATAATCCAGTTCTTTGTAAAGAGTAAGCTATTTTAATAAAATACAGTAGAAATATTTTCCCTTCAGATTAACTGGTTCTAATGAGTACATTTGATGAAATAGTTTACCACGAGGATTGCCTTTTACATTCCAAAACAAAATCATTAAATGAAAGTTGACTTTAACAGAAATGGATATTGCACTAATTCTTCCTCAAATGCCTGTATTTTTTATTTTGTAATGATTTGTATTCCCTGATGTGCTTTATCTCATGCAAGTGTGAAGTGGGGTTAAATGTATTTGCTGTTGGCAATTTAGCATTAATTGCAATACGCTGTAATCCAAATTACAATCTGTCATTTCCAGTCAAATTGTGAAGCACAGTAATTGTATTTTAGAATTCCACTGCCATTGATTATAGCTACCTCATTTGTGTTTTAATATACCATGACAAATTTGTGAATGGAAATACAATCTTGTAACAAGGCAGGAAACAAGCATTGTTCTTCCTATTATAGCAGCAAGAAAATGATTTCTTAACAAATGAAAAGAGAAGGAGATGTTAAGAAGCAGAGGATTCAATTAAGGATGAAAAAGACAAAAATGATTTTAATTTTCTAGCAGTGCATAAAAATAAGTGAGCCATGGATTTTTAGAAAACACTTTTATACCAAACAGTTTAAAAATATCCTTTAAATTAACATTATTTTTAGAATCTACTCATACTAATACAGATGCTCTAGTTTACTCATATGAACTGTCATACAGCCTTCCACAGACATTCTCTCCCTGATGATCATTCAAGTTGTTTAGAGGTTTTACCACTATAAATAATGTTGCAGTAGACATTCTTGTATATGACTCTTCATATACTTGGAGGATTCGCCAGGAAACATACTAAGAAGTGGGGTTTCAGGGCTGCAGAGTATGCGTAGCCTCTATTTTACTTTGTGTGTGTGTATGTGTATGTGTATGTGTATGTGTGTGGTAACAACACATGAGATCAACCCTCTTGATAAATTTGAAGTATATATTATTGTTGACTATAAGTACAGTGTTGTATAAGCACATCTCTAGAGTTTATTTCTCTTACTTGACTGAAAATTTTATGCCCATTGATTAATAATTCCCTGTTTACCCCCACCCCACCAGTCCTTGAAAACCATCATTCCACTCTTTGTTTCTATGCATTTGAGTATTTCTGATACTCATATAAGTAGAATTGTGCAGGATTTGTTTTTCTGTGATGGCTTATTTCACTTAGAATAATGTTTTCAAGGTTCATCCATGCTGTCACATATTTCAGATTTACTTCTTTTTTAAGGTTGAATTGTATTCACTGTATGTATATGCAACATTTTGTTTATTGGCTTATCTATCACTGGACATTTAGGTTGTTTCCACATCTTCAGTTCAGTTCAGTTCAGTCGCTCAGTCTTGTCTGACTCTGCAACCCCATGAATCTCAGCACACCAGGCCTCCCTGTTCATCACCAACTCCCTGAGTTCACTCAAACTCACATCCATCAAGTCGTGATGCCATCCAGCCAACCCATCCTCTGTTGTCCTCTTCTCCTCCTGCCCCCAATCCCTCCCAGCATCAGAGTCTTTTCCAATGAGTCAACTCTTCTCATGAGGTGGCCAAAGTACTGGAGTTTCAGCTTTAGCATCACTCCTTCCAAAGAACACCTAGGACTGATCTCCTTTAGAATGGACTGGTTGGATCCTTGCAGTCCAAAGGACTCTAAAGAGTCTTCTCCAACCCCACAGTTCAAAAGCATCAATTCTTTGGGGCTCAGCTTTCTTTATAGTCCAATGCTCACATACATACATGACTACTGGAAAAATCATAGCCTTGACTAGATGGACCTTTGTTGGCAAAGCAATGTGTCTGCTTTTGAATATACTATCTAGATTGGTTATAACTTTTCTTCCAAGGAGTAAGTATCTTTTAATTTCATGGCTGCAGTCACCATCTGCAGTGATTTTGGAGCCCCCCAAAATAAAAGTCTGACACTGTTTCCACTATTTCCCCATATCTTGGCTATTATGAATAGTGCTACAGTGAACATCATGAGAAACACTGGGCTGGATAAAGCACAAGCTGGAAACAAGATTGCAGGGAGAAATTTCAATAACCTCGGATAGGCAGATGACACCACCCTTACGGCATGAAGTAAAGAAGAACTAAAGAACTTATTGATGAAAGTGAAAGAGGAGAGTGAAAAACTTGGCTTAAAAGTCAACCTTCAGAAAACTAGGATCATGGCATCCAGTCCCATCACTTCATGGCAAATAAACAGGAAAACAGTGGAAACAGTGGCTGACTTTATTTTTGGAGGTTCCAAAAGCACTGCAGATGGTGACTACAGCCATGAAATTGAAAGACGCTTACTCCTTGGAAGGAAAGTTATGACCAACCTAGACAGCATATTCAACAACAGAGACATTCCTTTGCCAGCAAAGCTCCGTCTCGTCAAGGATATGGTTTTTCCAGTTGTCACATATGGATGTGAGAGTTGGACTATAAAGAAAGCTGAGCGCCGAAGAATTGATGCTTTTGACATGTGGTGTTGGAGAAGACTCTTGAGAGTCCCTTGGACTTCAAGGAGATCCAACCAGTCCATCCTGAAGGAGATCAGTCCTGAGTGTTCAGTGGAAGGACTGATGTTGAATCTGAAGCTCCAATACTTCGGCCACCTGATGCAAAAAGCTGACTCATTTGAAAAGTCCCTGATGCTGGGAAAGATTGAAGGCGGGAGGAGAAGGGGAGGACAGAGGGTGAGATTGTTGGATGACATCACTGACTCAATGGACATGGGTTTGAGTGGACTCCGGGAATTGATGATAGACAGGGAGGCCTGGCATGCTGCAGTCCATGTGATCGCAAAGAGTTGGACATGACTGACTGAGCAACTGAACTGAACACTGGAGTGGCAATATTTATTCAAGATGCTGACTGAAATTATTTGGATAAATACCCAGTAGTGAGGTTGCCAGGCCATATGATAATTCTATTTTGAAATTTTTGAGGACTGTCCATACTGTTTCCCATAGCAGCTCTACCATTTTGCATTCCTATCAAGTGTGCATGAGTTCCAATTTCTCCAACATTTGTTACTTTTGATTTTGTTTTGTTTTTGATAGTTTAGAAGTGCTCCCTCTTCTTCTGTTTTTAGGAATTGTTTGAGATATATTGACTTGTTTTTTAAATATTGGTAGAAATCATCATTGGAGCCATGTTGTTCTATGTTCTTCCTTGTTGGGAGGTTTTTGATTACTGATTCAGTCTTCAAGAATATTCCTGATCTCATCTGATTGCAAGCTATAATACAAAACTATAGACAGAAAAACAGTGTAGAATTGGCATAAAAATTGACATGTAGACAAATGGAATAGAATCAGAGAGCTCAGAAATAAACCCACACATACACAGTCAACTAATATTTGACAAGTGAGCCAGGAATACTCAATGGGAAAATGATAGTCTATTTAATAAATGATATTGGGAAAACAGGGTAATTATATACAAAAGCATGAAACTGAGCCCCTACCTTATACTACTCACAGAAATTAGCTTGACATGGATTAAATGTGTAAAGATAAGACCTGAAACTATAAAATTAGTAGAAGAAAATAGGGAAAATTCTCCTTGTTATTGGTCTTGGCAAGAATTTTTTTTGGTATGGCTCCAAGAGCACATCAACAAAAGCAAGAATAAACAAGTGGAACTACATCAAACTAAAAAGCTTCTGCATAGCAAAGGAAGCAATGAACACAATTCCCAACCTATGGCATAGGATAAAATCTTTGTAAGTTATGTATTTCATAGAGGGTAATACCTGAAACTCCAGTACTTTGGCCACCTCATGAGAAGAGCTGACTCATTGGAAAAGACTCTGATGCTGGGAGGGATTGGGGGCAGGAGGAAAAGGGGACGACAGAGGATGAGATGGCTGGATGGCATCACCCACTCGATGGACATGAGTCTGAGTGAACTCTGGGAGTTGGTGTTGGACAGGGAGGCCTGGCGTGCTGCAATTCATGGGGTCGCAAAGAGTCGGACGCGACTGCACTGAAATGAATACCTAATATAGCAATACGTGAACTGTGAATTTCCAGATGTTTAGGCTTGTTTTAGAAAAGGTGGAGGAACCAAAGATCAAATTGCCAGCATCCGCTGGACCATGGAAAAAGCAAGAGAGTTCTAGAAAAACATCTATTTCTGCTTTATTGACTATGCCAAAGCCTTGACTGTGGATCACAACAAACTGTGTAAAATTCTTCAAGAGATGGGAATACCAGACCACCTGACCTGCCTCTTGAGAAACCTATATACAGGTCAGGAAGCAACAGTTAGAACTGGACATAGAACAATAGACTGGTTCCAAATAGGAAAAGGAGTACATCAAGGCTGTATATTGTCACCCTGCTTATTTAACTTCTATTCAGAGTACATCATGAAAAACGCTGGGCTGGAAGAAGCACAAGCTGGAATCAAGACTGCTGGGAGAAATATCAATAACCTCAGATATGCAGATGACACCACCCTGATGGCAGAAAGTGAAGAGGAACTAAAAAGCCTCTTGATGAAAGTGAAAGAGGAAAGTGAAAAAGTTGGCTTAAAGCTCAACATTCAGAAAACGAAGATCATGGCATCCAGTCCCATCACTTCATGGGAAATAGATGGGGAAACAGTGGAAACAGTGTCAGACTTTATTTTGGGGGGCTCCAAAATCACTGGAGATGGTGATTGCAGCCATGAAATTAAAAGACGCTTACTCCTTGGAAGAAAAGTTATGACCAACCTAGACAGCATATTAAAAAGCAGAGATATTACTTTGCCAACAAAGGTTGTCTAGTCAAAGCTATTGTTTTTCCAGTGGATGTAAGAGTTGGACTGTGAAGAAAGCTGAGCACTGAAGAAATGAAGCTTTTGAACTTTGTGTTGGAGAAGACTCTTGATAGTCCCTTGGGTCCAACCAGTCCATCCTAAAGGAAATCAGTCCTGAATATTCATTGGAAGGACTGATGCTGAAGCTGAAGCTCCAATACTTTGGTCACCTGGGGGAAGAGCTGATTCATTTGAAAAGATCCTGATGCTGGGAAAGATTGAAGGCGGGAGGAGAAGGGGATGACAGAGGATGAGATGGTTGAATGACATCACTGACTCAATGGACATGAGTTTGAGTAAACTCCTGGAGTTGGTGATAGACAGGGAAGGCTGGGATGCTGCAGTCCATGGGGTCGCAAAGAGTTGGACACGACTGAGCGAATCAACTGAACTGACAAGGAATCCAGTTTCAATACAGAACAAGAACTTTTTAATGATGAGGGGGAAAAAATAAACTGGTTTTTAAATTTTTAGAAAATACAAATTGCTCGAAGTAAAAAGTGGTATTCCTCTGATGCTCTCAGGAGTTTGGTGTTTGGTTTAGAATCTGCACTGCAGACACTTAGGGCCTTTTGTCTGTTCTTATTCATGCCTTAACAGGTTAGAAAACCAACTAGTTCACTTAAGTAGTGGGCTCTGAAGCATTCTTAAATTCCAGTAACAGGATTAGCGGGCTGGACTCCTGAATCTATCAGCTAATGAAATCATGTTCCATGTATACTGTATGTCTTTTCTTCATGTTAATTGGACTCAATTATGCATGCACATGCTATTTGTAGGGAACGTTTGCAATAATGCCTTTCCAGCTTTTGTAGAGAAACACATCCCCCAAACTGTGGATGGAGTAGTAGACTGTAGCAACTGTTATTTTCAATAGTTCAATTTATGCAAATATCTGAATGTGCTAGTTTTGTTTTCCATTAGCTTCATCAGAGTACAAAAGATAAATGCTGTAGATTCATACCAATATAATTTAAATGATTATTACACTGATATTCCTTTTTCTCCCCAAATAGCTTATAAATTTTCTGTTTTCCTCCTCCAATTTTAGTTTTTTTTTTTTAATTTAAAAACATAAATCTCCATGACACATTAAAGGAGAGAAAAATGTAAGTGGATAAGCAATGAAGCTGAGAAAGAAACATTTAATATTGGGAAATACGTGCCCTGATAGGAGAAAACAAGAATACCTCCTCAGGCTTCAACAATAACTCCATTTCTCAGTAGTTAGCAATGTTAGTTTTCTGAAATAAATGGAAACATTTTATGAATAATCAGCAGTTTGGGAGGCGATTTTTTATTATTTGCCTAACAGAGGTCTTTCATTTCTAAGCATCATAACATCAGAGAAAAAAATATTGTATGTACAGGCTGCCGGTGAGAAACAGTTGACACTCAAAAACTCCTTATGTATAACCATGCCTCAGGTTTGAAGTTTTTGTTTATTAGTTTTTCAGTTTCTCTTTATTGCTTTTCTAGCTTACTTTTCTATTAGTAGAGGTTCTTTTGTCTATTACCACTCTGATGGAGAATTGTGGAGAAGCCTTCCAGGAGAAAGACTGAAACCCTGGTTGATTCTTAAAGAATAAGGAGCCATTTCTTGGAAATTTATAGGTTGGGAGTGGAAAGCAAGGGCATTCCTGGCTGAAGAGGGCACATCAGCAAAGGAAGAAATAGCATAGTGTGCAGAGAACCTTAATAGTTGGGGTCATTACAGTATCAAGTTCTGCAGGGGATGATGGAAAATAGGCTGAAGGGTCAAGGAGGGGTCCTGAATTTCATTCCATCAATGCTGATGAAAAATTGGTAGATGATTTATGGGATTGATGACATTGTGACTTAAGGGGGGGAAAAGGAAAGATTAAGATTACTGAGCCTCATTGTAGGAAAAGGATTAGAAGGGAAAATATTTTAGGCAGGGAGTAGTTGCCGCACTTATTCATGGGGGTGATGACAGTGTCCTCAGATATAACGGGTAATGATAGAGCTATTACTTTTCAATTGTATCAAGGGTTAAACAAAATTTTCAATCCCAACTGTACATATGGTATGACAGACATACAGACTGTCTACCCAATAACTGGTTTTCCCTTTTTCTTTGCTGGTTTCTAGTATTGAGAACCGTATGCTCAGAACCATACTACATTCCCAGAGCCATACTAATTTAGGAATAAGATGCAATTCTGGCCAATGATTTTATAGAAAACCTCCTGAGGTCTTTTCATTAGCCTTAAAAAAGGAACCCAGGAAAGAAACGTTCTCCTGGTCTTTGCATGTTTTTATAGAAGGATGTGATTAATGGGACTGCTGTAGTCATTTTGAGATTCAGTGGACAGTTTTAGGACCAAGTACCAACATTCTGGAAATGAAGAGGGAGAAATACAGCACGAGGGTCTTTGATGACCTAGTTGAAGCGATGAATTAATCAACCCTGACTATCTTTTGAATTTTTGCTTTGTGAGACAAAACAAAATCCACTTATAATATATTTTTTATGACAATTAAAAAAATTTTATTGGAGTATAGTTGATTTACAATGTTGTGTTAGTTTCAGGTATACCATGGATATATCTACTCATTTTTAGATTCTTTTCCTGTAAAAGCCATTACAGAGTATTGAATAGATACACACCACTATACGTAAAATAGAGGCTTCCCAGGTGGCTCTAGTGGTAAAGAACCCACCTGCCAATGCAGGAGATGTAAGAGGCAGGGTTCGATCCCTGGGTCAGGAAGATCCCCTGGAGGAGCAAATGGCAACCCACTGCAGTATTCTTGCCTGGATGATCTTCATGGCCAGAGGAGCCTGGCGGCTACAGTCTGTAGAGTTGCAGAGTCGGACATGACTGAGTGTCTCAGCACAGTGCACAACTAACAAGGCCCTTACTATGTAGCACAGGAATTGTCACAGTTTTGACACAAGGTAGCATAAAGTAATACGATACAGCATAATTTTTCAAACATTTTGCTGGAATCTTTCACTTTTGCCCTCACCTACTGACTCAGCTTCACCAGCCCTGCGCCCCACATGCCTCTGGGGCTGCAGCCTCTGCACGCAGCTTCCTGCTGGCACGGGCGCCGGGGCACCTGCCCTCGTACAGCGTCACCCTCCTCCCCCACCTCGGGGCCATCACCTCTCCTCCCCGAGCACTCTGCCTCTGCATCTACCCTGTCTGCTTCCAGCATAAGGTTCTCCCAGGCGGTGGTCCTTCTTTTCGGCAGACAGGCCTGCTCAGGAGTCTCCCATCCTGGCTCCACGGGCCTCTGACCTTCCAGCCCCTTCTCAGAGTTCCTTCTCCACACACCCTCTCATGACCTTTGTCTGTACTTGGTGTCTCCAGCTACTCACCAGGTACTTTCTGTCTGACCCATCCTGATCTACCCTCCCCCACCCCCGCCCTTTTTTATATATATTTGGATTGTTTGCTACTTGCGGCCAAACTTGGCTATCCTAATACACATTTAAAAATATATAACTGAATTTCAAATATCTAATATACATGAAAACTTTGGAAATTTGCGAAAAAAAAAAAGTATGGGCAATTTCCATATACTTTTCATCCACTTTTTCCCAAGGATAATATTTTGTATAACGGTAGTACAATACCAAAACCAGGCAATTGACTTTGATAGAATCCACAGAATTTACTCAGATTTCACCAGTTTTACATGCATTTATTTGTCTATGTATGTGAACACTGAGTATAGTATGCCATTTTATCATGTTGATTCATGTAACTATCACTCTGATCAAGATACAGATCTGTTCCATCACCACAAAGCTTCCTTCCTTTTATAGCTACTCGCATCCTTTTCCCCTTCCTCCCTAATCCTTAACCCCTGGAAGTAATAATCTGTTTTTAATATCTAAAATTTTGCTATCTCAAGAACATTATATAAATGGAGTCATGTAGCATTAACCATTGTGGAACTGATTTTTCTTTTTCATTCAGCATAATTCTTTTCATACATTCAAGTTGTTGCATGTATCAGTTTTGTTGTTCTTCAGTAACTGAGTCCTGTCCAACTCCTTGCAACCCCATAGACAGCAGCTTGCCAGGCTCTCTTGTCCTTCACTATGTCCCAAAGAGAGTTTGCTTAGATTCTTGTTCATTGAGTTGGTGATGCTATCTCACCATCTCAGCCTCTGCTGGCCCCTTATCCTTTTGCCTTCAGTCTTTGCCAGCATCAGGGTCATTTCCAGTGGGTCACCTCTTCGTATCAGGTGGTCAAAGTATTGTAGCTTCAGCCTCAGTTTTTCCAACGAATGTTCAGGGTAGATTTCTTTTGGGATTGACTGGTTTGATTGCCTTGGAGTCTATAGTCCATAGTCCATAGGGACTTGTGCATAGTTTTCATTTCCCTGGGATAAATGACCAAGAGAACAATTGCTGGATCATATGGTGAGTGCATTTTTATAAGAAATTGACAAGTATTTTCCAGAGTGATTGTCTCACTTTATATTCTCACAAGCAATGTATTAGTGATCCAGTTTCTCCATATCCTTAAAATGTTTGATGTTACCCATATTTTTTAATTTTAGCCATTCTAATAAGTAGGTAGTGATACTTCATCATGGCTTTACTTTGCGTTTCCCTAATGACTAATGAAGTTGAACATCTTTTATGTGCTCATTTTGCCATCTTTATGACTTCAATGAAATGTGTGTTGATGTGTGTGATAGGAAGAACAATTTCCTCCCATACTATGCCACTATCCCCAGAACCTCAAGAAAATCTTACTTTGCATAGCAAAGTTACTTTGCTGATGTGATTAAAGGTAGGGACTTTGACATAGGGAGAGTGTCAGGAATTATCTAGGTGGACTTAATCTAATCTCATGAGTCCTTACATGGACAATCTTTCAGGTGGAAACATGAATAAGACAAAACAATTTATTCTGTTGTCCTACATCTTCCCATGCTTTTACTAGCAAGTTCTAATATATATTTATTCTTGTCCTTTTCATGCAACATGATATTTTCCCCTAACTGTGCAAGTTTTTACAATCTTCTTTTGATTCTTGTTGTCCTGAAATGTTACAATTATGTCCCTTGCTGTTAGTCTTTCTGTTACACTATGCTGGGTGCTTAGTGTGCTGATTCAGTTTGAAAATATACATCTGACATTTCTGAGAAATTTTTTGAATTATTTTGTTTAGTAATTTCCTTTCCTCCATATTTTCTGCTTGCTGTCATTTATTTGTATTTAAGATATCTTGTCTACTCCACTAATTTTCTTAACTTTTCCCTCTTCATAGCTTTCTCTTTTTGTTCTGTTTTTCTGGGACATTTCCTCAGATTATCTTTCAGTCCATTTATGGGCTTTTGAATATATGTTAGCATATTTTTAATTTCTAAAAACTTATTTTGGTTCCTTAAATATTCCTTTACATGGTCTTTTATTCTTGTTTCATGGATACAAAGTCTTCTCTCATCTCTTAAAAGAATTTATTACAATTAAAACATTTTCTTCTGAGCATTGCCTATTTGTCTTGAATTGCTTGTTTGCTGGTTTGTTCATTTTGGTCTTTGCCTTTCTGATTAAAGATCTTTAAATGTGGAGTGATCCAATGGAACAAAATAGAAAGCCCAGAGATAAATCCACACACTTATGAANGAACTGGAGGAATCAACTTGCCTGACTTCAGGCTCTACTACAAAGCCACAGTCATTAAGACAGTATGGTACTGGCACAAAGACAGAAATATAGATCAATGGAACAAAATAGAAAGCCCTGAGATAAATCCACACACTTATGGATACCTTATCTTCGACAAAGGAGGCAAGAACATACAATGGAGTAAAGACAGTCTCTTTAACAGGTGGTGCTGGGAAAACTGGTCAACCACTTGTAAAAGAATGAAACTAGATCACTTTCTAACACCACACACAAAAATAAACTCAAAATGGATTAAAGATCTAAACGTAAGACCAGAAATGATAAAACTCCTAGAGGAGAACATAGGCAAAACACTCTCCGACATACATCACAGCAGGATCCTCTATGATCGACCGCCCAGTAAACTGGAAATAAAAGCGAAAATAAACAAATGGGATCTAATTAAAATTAAAAGCTTCTGCACAACAAAGGAAACTATAAGTAAGGTGAAAAGACAGCCTTCTGAATGGGAGAAAACAATAGCAAATGAAGCAACTGACAAACAACTGATCTCAAAAATTTACAAGCAACTTATGCAGCTCAACTCCAGAAAAATAAACGATCCAATCAAAAAATGGGCCAAAGATCTAATAAATAGGCATTTCTCCAAAGACATACAGATGGCTAACAAACACATGAAAAGATGCTCAACATCACTCATTATCAGAGACATGAAAATCAAGACCACAATGAGGTACCATTTCACACCATTCAGAATGGCTGCGATCCAAAAGTCTACAAGCAATAAGTGCTGGAGAGGATGTGGAGAAAAGGGAACCCTCTTACACTGTTGGTGGGAATGCAAACTAGTACAGCCACTATGGAGGGCAGTGTGGAGATTCCTTAAAAAATTGCAAATAGAACTGCCC
Source organism: Raphicerus campestris (assembly GCA_006410735.1). Taxonomy (NCBI): domain Eukaryota; kingdom Metazoa; phylum Chordata; class Mammalia; order Artiodactyla; family Bovidae; genus Raphicerus; species Raphicerus campestris. The sequence goes on from SJYW01001686.1 coordinate 702,325, forward strand.
TATGACCCAGCAATCCCACTGCTGGGCATACACACCGAGGAAACCCGAATTGAAAGAGACACATGTACCCCAATGTTCATTGCAGCACTGTTTATAATAGCCAGGACATGGAAACAATCTAGATGTCCATCAGCAGATGAATGGATAAGAAAGCAGTGGTACATATACACGATGGAGTATTACTCAGCTCTTAAAAAGAATAAGTTTGACTCAGTTCTAATGAGATGGATGAAACTGGAGCCGATTATACAGAGTGAAGTAAGCCAGAAAGAAAAACACCAATACNTCTAGATGTCCATCAGCAGATGAATGGATAAGAAAGCAGTGGTACATATACACGATGGAGTATTACTCAGCTCTTAAAAAGAATAAATTTGAATCAGTTCTAATGAGATGGATGAAGCTGGAGCCTATTATACAGAGTGAAGTAAGCCAGAAAGAAAAACACCAATACAGTATACTGACACATACATATGGAATTTAGAAAGATAGTAATGATGACCCTGTATGTGTGACAGCAAAAGAGACACAGATGTATAGAACAGACTTTTGGCCTCTGAGGGAGAGGGAGAGGGTGGGATGATTGGGAGAATGGCATTGAAACATGTATACTATCATGTAAGAAATGAAGCACCAGTCTATGTTCGATACAGGATATAGGATGCTTGGGGCTGGTGCACGGGGATGATCCAGAGAGATGATATGGGGTGGGAGGTGGGAGGGGGCTTCGGGATTAGGAGCTCGTGTACACCTGTGGCTGATTCATGTCAATGTATGGCAAAACCAATACAGTATTGTAACATAGAATAAAGTAAAAATAAAATTAAAAAAAATGTGGAGTGATCCATAGTTACCTGTTCATATTTAACTGATTGGAAGTTTTAGGTATAAAGGTGGGGCCTGTTGATTTTTGTTTTTCATGGTAGGATGTTGTGGTTGGGTCATTTCAGTGGAGATTCCCAACTGTCAATACTTACAGGTCTGATTTCTTCAGCTGGCCAATTTATCACAAGCAAACTGCAGAAATCTCTTGTCAGTCACTGAAGTCCATGCTTTCTTCATGGCACCACCCTGTGTGCATGCGTGCGTGCATACTACTGGGTGTGTGCGGTCAGTTACTCAGTCGTGTCCGACTCTTAGTGACCCCATGGACTGCAGCCCACCAGGCTCCTCCGTCCATGGGATTTTCAAGGCAAGAATACTGGAATGGGGCTGCCATTTCCTCATCCAAAGAATCTTCCTGACCCAGGGATCTAACCCACTTCTCCTGTTTTGGCAGGCAGATTCTTTACCCCCGAGCCACCTGGGAAGCCCACTACCTTGTATAGTTAAGCACTAAAACAAAGTTTGTAGTCTGATTATTATAAGAATTCAGGCAAGGTAGGGATAATGAATGGTGACAACATTGGGGAGACCGTAACACATGATGTGTGACGTGGACTAACCCATGAAACACAAACAGGTCAGTCAAACTGCTGCTGCTGCATGGCTGCAGTCGTGTCTGACCCTGCGCGACCCCAGAGACGGCAGCCCACAGGCTCCCCCGCCCCTGGGAGTCTCCAGGCAAGAGCAATGGAGTGGGGTGCCATTTACTTCTCCAGTGCATGAAAGTGAAAAGTGAAAGAAGTCACTCAGTCGTGTCCGACTCTTAGTGACCCCATGGACTGCAGCCCACCAGGCTCCTCCGTCCATGGGATTTTCCAGGCAAGAGCACTGGAGTGGGGTGCCATTGCCTTCTCCAACTGACGTGCGTGAAAATCAAACTGAACAGTTAAATTCTGTAGTTTAGAGAGGGGAGTGATCACTTTCAGATGATAAGTGTAGCACAGCTAAGACACATATCTCTAAGGAAGTTTCTAGATAACCATAAAGTAGCTCATGACTTTGGCAAACTATTAATCTCTAAGAGCCTCAGTTACTTCAACTGAAAAACCTGGGCGATTCTCTCTAAAGTTCTGCCCAGGTCCAGAGATTCTTTAAGGTGCTTCTTAAGATTCTTTTGCATTATATGACTATTTTGAGTGATAAGTTATAATTAGTGAATGGCTATGTAGTTTATGAGAGTGAACTTAGAAACTATAAAACTGGCCAATTCCACAAAGACAGTAATTATTTTAAGTCATAGGAAACACTGACTTTATTTACATTAAATTTATGAATGCTACTTTTTAAAAAGCTGTACACTTGTTATACATAAATTTACTATGTTTTTTTCATTCTACTGTAGTAAACTCCTATAAATGAAACAAATTACATTGAAATTCTGACATTCTTTCTTCCTCTTTGCATACAGACAGAGGATATCATTGAAAATGGTCTCTTTCCTCTTGAATGTAAAGTTTCAGTTCAGTTCAGTCACTCAGTTGTGTCTGACTCTTTGTGACCCCATGGACTGCAGGATGCCAGGCTTCCCTGTCCATCACCAACTCCCGGAGTTTACTTAACTCATGTCCATCTAGTCGGTGCTGCCCTCCAACCATCTCATCCTCTGTCGTCCCCTTCTCCTTCCACCTTCAATCTTTCCCAGCAGCAGGGTCTTTTCAAATGAGTCAGCTTTTCGTATCAGGTAGTTAAAGTATGGGAGTTTCAGCTTCAGCATCATTCCTTCCAATGAATATTCAGGACTGATTTCTTTAGGATGGACTGGTTGGATATCCTTGCTGTTCAAAGGACTCTCAAGAGTGTTCTCCAACACCACAGTTCAAAAGCATCAAGTCTTTGGCGCTCAGCTTTCTTTATAGTCCAATTCTCACATCCAAACATGACTATTGGAAATATCATAGCTTTGACTACACAGACCTTTGTTGGCAAACTAATGTCTCTGCTTTTTAATATGCTATCTAGGTTGGTCATAACTTTTCTTTCCAGGAGCAAGCATCTTTAATTTCATGGCTGCAGTCACCATCTGCAGTGATTTTGGAACCCCCCAAAATAAAGTTTGTCACTGTTTCCATTGTTTCCCCATCTATTTGCCATGAAGTGATGGGACCAGATGCAATGATCTTCGTTTTCTGAATATTGAGCTTTAAGCCAACTTTTTCACTCTCCTCTTTCACTTCCATCAAGAGGCTTTTTAGTTCCTCTTCACTTTCTGCCATAAGGGTGGTGTCATCTGCATATCTGAGGTTATTGATATTTCTCCCAGCAGTCTTGATTCCAGCTTGTGCTTCTTCCAGCCCAGCATTTCTCATGATGTACTCTGCATAGAAGTTAAATAAGCAGGGTGACAATATACAGCCTTGACGTACTCCTTTTCCTATTTGGAACCATTCTGTTGTTCCATGTCCGGTTCTAACTGTTGCTTCCTGACCTGCATATAGGTTTCTCAAGAGGCAGGTCAGGTGGTCTGGTGTTCCCGTCTCTTGAAGAATTTTACACAGTTTGTTGTGATCCACACAGTCAAAAGCTTTGGCATAGGCAATAAGGCAGAAGTAAATGTTTTTCTGGAACTCTTTTGCCTTTTCAATGAGCTAACGGATGTTGGCAATTTGATCTCTGGATCCTCTGCCTTTACTAAATCCAGCTTGAACATCTGAAAGTTCACGGTTCACGTACTGAAGCATGGCTTGGAGAACTTTGAGCATTACTTTACTAGTGTGTGAGATGAGGGCAATTGTATGGTAGTTTGAGCATTTTTTGGCATTGCTTTTCTTTAGGATTGGAATGAAAATTGACCTTTTCCAGTCCTGTGGCTACTGCTGAGTTTTCCAGACTTGCTGGCATATTGAGTGCAGCACTTTCACAGCATCATCTTCCAGGATTTGAAATAGCTCAACTGGAATTCCATCGCCTCCAGTAGCTTTGTTTGTAGTGATGCTTCCTAAG
>SJYW01001686.1:706671-759122 GCA_006410735.1 Raphicerus campestris
CCCAATGTTCATTGCAGCATTGTTTATAATAGCCAGGACATGGAAACAATCTAGATGTCCATCAGCAGATGAATGGATAAGAAAGCAGTGGTACATATACACGATGGAGTATTACTCAGCTCTTAAAAAGAATAAATTTGAATCAGTTCTAATGAGATGGATGAAGCTGGAGCCTATTATACAGAGTGAAGTAAGCCAGAAAGAAAAACACCAATACAGTATACTGACACATACATATGGAATTTAGAAAGATAGTAATGATGACCCTGTATGTGTGACAGCAAAAGAGACACAGATGTATAGAACAGACTTTTGGCCTCTGAGGGAGAGGGAGAGGGTGGGATGATTGGGAGAATGGCATTGAAACATGTATACTATCATGTAAGAAATGAAGCACCAGTCTATGTTCGATACAGGATATAGGATGCTTGGGGCTGGTGCACGGGGATGATCCAGAGAGATGATATGGGGTGGGAGGTGGGAGGGGGCTTCGGGATTAGGAGCTCGTGTACACCTGTGGCTGATTCATGTCAATGTATGGCAAAACCAATACAGTATTGTAACATAGAATAAAGTAAAAATAAAATTAAAAAAAATGTGGAGTGATCCATAGTTACCTGTTCATATTTAACTGATTGGAAGTTTTAGGTATAAAGGTGGGGCCTGTTGATTTTTGTTTTTCATGGTAGGATGTTGTGGTTGGGTCATTTCAGTGGAGATTCCCAACTGTCAATACTTACAGGTCTGATTTCTTCAGCTGGCCAATTTATCACAAGCAAACTGCAGAAATCTCTTGTCAGTCACTGAAGTCCATGCTTTCTTCATGGCACCACCCTGTGTGCATGCGTGCGTGCATACTACTGGGTGTGTGCGGTCAGTTACTCAGTCGTGTCCGACTCTTAGTGACCCCATGGACTGCAGCCCACCAGGCTCCTCCGTCCATGGGATTTTCAAGGCAAGAATACTGGAATGGGGCTGCCATTTCCTCATCCAAAGAATCTTCCTGACCCAGGGATCTAACCCACTTCTCCTGTTTTGGCAGGCAGATTCTTTACCCCCGAGCCACCTGGGAAGCCCACTACCTTGTATAGTTAAGCACTAAAACAAAGTTTGTAGTCTGATTGTTATAAGAATTCAGGCAAGGTAGGGATAATGAATGGTGACAACATTGGGGAGACCGTAACACATGATGTGTGACGTGGACTAACCCATGAAACACAAACAGGTCAGTCAAACTGCTGCTGCTGCATGGCTGCAGTCGTGTCTGACCCTGCGCGACCCCAGAGACGGCAGCCCACAGGCTCCCCCGCCCCTGGGAGTCTCCAGGCAAGAGCAATGGAGTGGGGTGCCATTTACTTCTCCAGTGCATGAAAGTGAAAAGTGAAAGAAGTCACTCAGTCGTGTCCGACTCTTAGTGACCCCATGGACTGCAGCCCACCAGGCTCCTCCGTCCATGGGATTTTCCAGGCAAGAGCACTGGAGTGGGGTGCCATTGCCTTCTCCAACTGACGTGCGTGAAAATCAAACTGAACAGTTAAATTCTGTAGTTTAGAGAGGGGAGTGATCACTTTCAGATGATAAGTGTAGCACAGCTAAGACACATATCTCTAAGGAAGTTTCTAGATAACCATAAAGTAGCTCATGACTTTGGCAAACTATTAATCTCTAAGAGCCTCAGTTACTTCAACTGAAAAACCTGGGCGATTCTCTCTAAAGTTCTGCCCAGGTCCAGAGATTCTTTAAGGTGCTTCTTAAGATTCTTTTGCATTATATGACTATTTTGAGTGATAAGTTATAATTAGTGAATGGCTATGTAGTTTATGAGAGTGAACTTAGAAACTATAAAACTGGCCAATTCCACAAAGACAGTAATTATTTTAAGTCATAGGAAACACTGACTTTATTTACATTAAATTTATGAATGCTACTTTTTAAAAAGCTGTACACTTGTTATACATAAATTTACTATGTTTTTTTCATTCTACTGTAGTAAACTCCTATAAATGAAACAAATTACATTGAAATTCTGACATTCTTTCTTCCTCTTTGCATACAGACAGAGGATATCATTGAAAATGGTCTCTTTCCTCTTGAATGTAAAGTTTCAGTTCAGTTCAGTCACTCAGTTGTGTCTGACTCTTTGTGACCCCATGGACTGCAGGATGCCAGGCTTCCCTGTCCATCACCAACTCCCGGAGTTTACTTAACTTATGTCCATCTAGTCGGTGCTGCCCTCCAACCATCTCATCCTCTGTCGTCCCCTTCTCCTTCCACCTTCAATCTTTCCCAGCAGCAGGGTCTTTTCAAATGAGTCAGCTTTTCGTATCAGGTAGTTAAAGTATGGGAGTTTCAGCTTCAGCATCATTCCTTCCAATGAATATTCAGGACTGATTTCTTTAGGATGGACTGGTTGGATATCCTTGCTGTTCAAAGGACTCTCAAGAGTGTTCTCCAACACCACAGTTCAAAAGCATCAAGTCTTTGGCGCTCAGCTTTCTTTATAGTCCAATTCTCACATCCAAACATGACTATTGGAAATATCATAGCTTTGACTACACAGACCTTTGTTGGCAAACTAATGTCTCTGCTTTTTAATATGCTATCTAGGTTGGTCATAACTTTTCTTTCCAGGAGCAAGCATCTTTAATTTCATGGCTGCAGTCACCATCTGCAGTGATTTTGGAACCCCCCAAAATAAAGTTTGTCACTGTTTCCATTGTTTCCCCATCTATTTGCCATGAAGTGATGGGACCAGATGCAATGATCTTCGTTTTCTGAATATTGAGCTTTAAGCCAACTTTTTCACTCTCCTCTTTCACTTCCATCAAGAGGCTTTTTAGTTCCTCTTCACTTTCTGCCATAAGGGTGGTGTCATCTGCATATCTGAGGTTATTGATATTTCTCCCAGCAGTCTTGATTCCAGCTTGTGCTTCTTCCAGCCCAGCATTTCTCATGATGTACTCTGCATAGAAGTTAAATAAGCAGGGTGACAATATACAGCCTTGACGTACTCCTTTTCCTATTTGGAACCATTCTGTTGTTCCATGTCCGGTTCTAACTGTTGCTTCCTGACCTGCATATAGGTTTCTCAAGAGGCAGGTCAGGTGGTCTGGTGTTCCCGTCTCTTGAAGAATTTTACACAGTTTGTTGTGATCCACACAGTCAAAAGCTTTGGCATAGGCAATAAGGCAGAAGTAAATGTTTTTCTGGAACTCTTTTGCCTTTTCAATGAGCTAACGGATGTTGGCAATTTGATCTCTGGATCCTCTGCCTTTACTAAATCCAGCTTGAACATCTGAAAGTTCACGGTTCACGTACTGAAGCATGGCTTGGAGAACTTTGAGCATTACTTTACTAGTGTGTGAGATGAGGGCAATTGTATGGTAGTTTGAGCATTTTTTGGCATTGCTTTTCTTTAGGATTGGAATGAAAATTGACCTTTTCCAGTCCTGTGGCTACTGCTGAGTTTTCCAGACTTGCTGGCATATTGAGTGCAGCACTTTCACAGCATCATCTTCCAGGATTTGAAATAGCTCAACTGGAATTCCATCGCCTCCAGTAGCTTTGTTTGTAGTGATGCTTCTTAAGGCCCACTTGACTTTGTGTTCCTGGATGTCTGGCTCTAGGTTGGTGATCACACCATTGTGATTATCTGGGTTATGAAGATCTTTCTTGTATAGTTCTTCTTTGTATTCTTGCCACCTCTTCTTAGTATCTCTGCTTTCTTTAGGTCCATACAATTTCTGTCCTTTATTGTGCCCATGTTTGCATGAAATGTTCCCTTGGTATCTCTAATTTTCTTGACGAGATCTCTAGACTTGCCCATTCTATTGTTTTCCTCTATTTCTTTGCATTGATCACTAAGGAAGGCTCCCTTTTCTCTCCTGCTATTCTTTGGAACTCTGTATTCAAATGGGTATATCTTTCATTTTCTCCTTTGCCTTTCATTTCTCTTTTCACAGCTATTTGTAAGGCCCCCTCAGACTACCATTTTGCCTTTCTGCATTTCTTTTTCCTGGGGATGGTCTTGATCCCTGTCTCCTGTACAATGTCATGAACCTCTGTCCATAGTTCTCCAGTCACTCTATCAGATTTAATGCCTTGAATCTATTTCTCACTTTCACTGTATAATCATACTTGATTTAGGACGTACCTGAATGGTCTAGTGGTTTTCCCTACTTTCTTCAATCTGAATTTGGCAACAAGGAGTTCATGATCTGAGCCACAGTCAGCTCCTGGTCTTGTTTTTGCTAACTGTCTAGAGCGTCTCCATCTTTGACTGCAAAGAATATAATCAATCTGATTTAAGTATTGACCATCTGGTGATGTCCATGTGTAGAGTTTTCTCCTGTGTTTTTGGGAGAGGGTGTTTGCTATGACCAGTGCGTTCTCTTGCTAAAACTCTAGTACCCTTTGCCCTGCTTCATTCTGTATTTCAAGGCCAAATTTGCCTGATACTCCAGTTATTTCTTGATTTCCTACTTTTGCATTCCAGTCCCCTATAATGAAATGGACATCTTTTTGGGTGTTAGAATGTAAAGTATAGCTGTGCCATTTCTAAATGGGGAATTAGTTGATATTAATTTGTTAAACCTTTATTTAATATCTTCCATGGGTCAAGCATTTGTGCCAGGTGCAGTGGTAACACATATAAAAAGCATTGTACCTGCTTTTCAGTAATTCATAGCCTAGTAAGGGAAGGAAGGCAGTTCATTAAACCACAAAGTATTTTCCAGCTTGACACCATTAAAGTGCAGAAATGGAATCTCTTTAGTTGATCTCTGCTTGCGTGCTTTGCAGTCACTTTTTTTTTTTTTGGAATGGTTCATGGATTTTTCTCTGAAAATTATTCTTCTGCTGTTTACGTGTACTTTGACTGGAGCTGTGGGTATGAATACAAATGATGAGATGGGCAAGATGAAGACAAAAGCAAGAGAATGAATGAAGATGCCAGAATAGTTGTTCAAATGAGAGACCTGAACTGCAGGAGTGGTAGTGGGAATAGGAAGGAGCGACATGATGGGGATGTTTCCCAGAAGACAAGCCAAAAAAGCATACCATGATAGCAATACTTTCCTGGAGAAACTGGATTCTGACTGCATCTCTACTTCAGTAAATGGTAGTAATTTTCAAAGAAGAAAAGCAAAATTTAAGTTTTATTTAAGACCATGTTTCTCGAATTTTAGTATATATACAAATCACCTGGAGATGTGTTAAAATGCAGATTTTTATTTGGTATGTCTGGGATGGGACGTAGGAGTCTGCATTTCTAACAAGCTCCCAGGATATGATGGTATTGCTTGTCTGCAGACTACAGTTTGAGTAGTAAAGATTTAGGATTTTTTAAGGTGTGAGTGGGCCATTCAACTTAAAAGTTCCAGTAGGCAGTATATCTAGGCTCTAGATTTTAGAAAAGGGAGAGAGACTGGGACTTCAGATATTTTGGAATCATCAACATTTAGGAGGTGATGATATCAGAACATCAAGATAGTACAGAAATAGCTTTTGGAAAAAAGGAAGGAAGTCCAAGGCTAATCCAAGGAAGTCCAAGGTACGTCGTAATTTAAGGGGCAGTCGGAGGATGAGGCTTAAGAACATGAAGTAGCAGATGAACCCGATTTTCAATGAAAAGACTTTAATTCCCGTTTGTTATATAAATATCAATAATAGCTACCATTTATTGAGTACTGGATTCCAAGTACTGTACTAAAGGCTTCAATTCGCTCCAAAACAGAGGGCATAAGAGATGTCAATAAAATTTTTCTCTAACCACACCCCATTACTCCAAGCTGCTGCTGCTGCTAAGTCACTTCAATCATGTCCGACTCTGTGCGACCCCATAGACGGCAGCCCACCGGGCTCCCCTGCGGACTCCCCCATCCCTGGGATTCTCCAGGCAAGAACACTGGAGTGGGTTGCCATTTCCTTCTCCAATGCATGAAAGTGAAAAGTGAAAGGGAAGTCGTTCAGTCGCGTCTGTCCCATAGCGACCCCATGGACTGCAGCCTACCAGGCTCCTCCGTCCATAGGATTTTCCAGGCAAGAGTACTGGAGTGGGGTGCCATTGCCTTCTCCGTACTCCAAGCTGATGGAAAACTTAATCTGTGTCTTGATTAGGGCTCAACATCACACCTAGGATTGCATGAAGTTTCCAGGGGTCACACTCAGTCTGGCACTTTTAAAGAAGGCCCTCAAATCTTGACTCAATGTTGGTTACTGCTAATATGCTCCTTTCCCCAGCTTGTTCATACTTTGTGGGTGAGCTGTTTTGCCAACTGAATACCAAGCTTGGGCATGGGTGGTATCTCTGATGCAGTCCTCCTTGTAGTAGGACTGCATGCATTCCCATCTAAGGTCTTGCAACCTCCTTCACCAATCAAGTTTACAATATTCCACTCCAGTATTCTTGCCTGGAGAATCCCAGGGACGGAGGAGCCTGGTAGGCTGCCGTCTACGGGGTCGCACAGAGTCAGACATGACTGATGCTACTTAGCAGCAGCAGCTTTCCCAGAAGTAGTAACCCCTCTCCTCTGTTATTCCCATTGACTACCACTCACTCAACCAACCTCGAAAGTTCTCTCCACTGTGGGAAGAGAGGAGTACCTCAGTGTGCACAGGTGTTTTGTAAAGGGAACTTTTATTCAGTTCAGGGGCAAGGGAAGTGCTGCAGTGTGTGCCAGAGCGATTCGGAGCAGAATCCTACCATTCTCTGACATTTTTCTCCAACACTGAGAACAAAACAAATTATTATCCTAATATCTCAATAAATCACCTCACCACATATGCACTGAGATCTTTACATGAGATCTTTACAGCCACTCCATAAGTAATTCTCATTTTCCATCCTGAAGCTTCAGTTCAGTTCAGTTGCTCAGTCGTGTCCGACTCTTTGCGACCCCATGAATCACAGCACGCCAGGCCTCCCTGTCTATCACCAACTCCCGGAGTTCACTCAGACTCAGGTCCATCAAGTCAGTGATGCCATCCAGCCATCTCATCCATGGTCGTCCCCTTCTCCTCCTGCCCTCAATCCCTCCCAGCATCAGAGTCTTTTCCAACGAGTGAACGCGTTGCATGAGGTGGCCAAAGTACTGGAGTTTCAGCTTTAGCATCATTCCTTCCAAAGAAATCCCTGGGCTGAGCTCCTTTAGAATGGACTGGTTGGATCTCCTTGCAGTCCAAGGGACTCACAAGAGTCTTTTCCAACACCACAGTTCAAAAGCATCAATTCTTCCACGCTCAGCTTTCGTTATAGTCCAATTCTCATACATGACCACTGGAAAAAAACCACAGCTTTGACTAGATGGACCTTTGTTGGCAAAGTAATGTCTCTGCTTTTTAATATGCTATCTAGGTGGTCATAACTTTCCTTCCAAGGAGTAAGCATCTTTTAATTTCATGGCTTCAGTCACCATCTGCAGTGATTTTGGNAGGGAACTTTTATTCAGTTCAGGGGCAAGGGAAGTGCTGCAGTGTGTGCCAGAGCGATTCGGAGCAGAATCCTACCATTCTCTGACATTTTTCTCCAACACTGAGAACAAAACAAATTATTATCCTAATATCTCAATAAATCACCTCACCACATATGCACTGAGATCTTTACATGAGATCTTTACAGCCACTCCATAAGTAATTCTCATTTTCCATCCTGAAGCTTCAGTTCAGTTCAGTTGCTCAGTCGTGTCCGACTCTTTGCGACCCCATGAATCACAGCACGCCAGGCCTCCCTGTCTATCACCAACTCCCGGAGTTCACTCAGACTCAGGTCCATCAAGTCAGTGATGCCATCCAGCCATCTCATCCATGGTCGTCCCCTTCTCCTCCTGCCCTCAATCCCTCCCAGCATCAGAGTCTTTTCCAACGAGTGAACGCGTTGCATGAGGTGGCCAAAGTACTGGAGTTTCAGCTTTAGCATCATTCCTTCCAAAGAAATCCCTGGGCTGAGCTCCTTTAGAATGGACTGGTTGGATCTCCTTGCAGTCCAAGGGACTCACAAGAGTCTTTTCCAACACCACAGTTCAAAAGCATCAATTCTTCCACGCTCAGCTTTCGTTATAGTCCAATTCTCATACATGACCACTGGAAAAAAACCATAGCTTTGACTAGATGGACCTTTGTTGGCAAAGTAATGTCTCTGCTTTTTAATATGCTATCTAGGTGGTCATAACTTTCCTTCCAAGGAGTAAGCATCTTTTAATTTCATGGCTTCAGTCACCATCTGCAGTGATTTTGGAGGCCCCCCCCCAAAATAAAGTCTGGCACTGTTTCCACTGTTTCCCCATCTATTTGCCATGATGTGATGGGACCAGATGCCATGATCTTCGTTTTCTGAATGTTGAGCTTTAAGCCAACTTTTTCAATCTCCTCTTTCACTTTCATCAAGAGGCTTTTTAGCTCCTTTTCACTTTCTGCCATAAGGGTGGTGTTACCTGCATATCTGAGGTTATTGATATTTCTCCCAGCAATCTTGATTCCAGTTTGTGTTTCTTCCAGTCCAGCGTTTCTCATGATGTACTCTGCATATATGTTAAATAATGAGTTTAAAAACTTGTTTCCAGTCAACTGTGTAGGAATTAGGATATACTGTGCGCTGGACTCTGGAGCAACGAGGGCGTGGTATTTTCGCAGTTCCTATCAAAATACCTTGTTCTTGGTCAATATGTCAGTGGCAGGCTCAACGTCAGAAACTACATGAAGGCGAAAAGTCTCCACGTGTGCGCCTCGGATAGAGGGCTGGATTCCCTTAACTTCACTGCAGCCCTATTTCAGTTTTACGAAGGAGACTTTGAGGCTGAAGGTGGAAGTGACTTGCCTATGGACACAAAGCCATAGGTTTGTTGGGTCCCAGTATGGTGCACTTTCCATCATACGAAGCTGAAGAGGCCTGCGAACAGCTCACAGCCTCGCTCCCAGACAAACTCCAAAACATGACCACTTCAACAGCTATACTCGCCAAGGGAAATTAAACGGGTACTTGTACCAGAGACTCCACCCAAGTAGCTGCCGCGCCTCCTACTCAGCACGCATGCGTTAGGCTGCTCCTCCCACCCCCGCCGCTTCACTCCTCCGCCTTCCCGCCTCTCCCTGCCCCTTTCCCGCCCGGAAGTCAGTCTAGCTTTGCCGGATGTTGTTGTGAGTCCGGGAGACACGTGAGGCACTGCTACGTCATCACAGGCACGCGCAGGAAACATGGCGGCGGCGGGTGTTGTGAGCGGGAAGGTATGTAACGGCCCTGGAGGGACACGCCAGTCTTTCTCCTGCTAGGGCTGCTTTTGCTGCTTGGAGGCCGGCTGGGGAGGGATGCGAGGGCCTTTCTCTATCGGGAATAGCGTGTAGAGGATGTAGGAGAAGATGCTTAGTTGTCAGCTGTTTTCTTGAGAATGCCGGTTCAGCCCGGGAATTAAGAGACCCGGCTCCTGCTCCAAGACTAGCTAGGCCGTGGCGCTGTTTGGTCCGCTCTGCCCCAGGGCGAGAGGCTTTTATCTGTCTTGCCTTTTCTAAGAGACAGGTTGTTGCCCTATTCCGTTCTTTTTCTGGCTCGATTTTCTCTGACGTCCTTTCTGTCACTTTTCGGACTCCAGGGATTTTTCTGTCTTCCTTTGAGGCGTCACTCTGACTCGCCTCCGCCTTCCTCTGCTTCACTCTGGTAAGGCATCTTTGTCCTCTTCGGGAGGAGCTGAAGATAGGTGCTTTGCAGCTGTGCACTTAGAAGAGCGCATTGGATCCATTTTACCAGATTTCGAGTTGATTGGTGATGGTGAGCAGTAGGGATGTTTCCTCTTAGGGAGCTGGAGATTTACAACATCGCACGCTTGTCTAGGAAGGCGTTAGTTACGGTATTTATTTCGGAAGCAAAGCTGTGATGTTCCTGTGGGAGACTCTGTGGTGCTGTTTTACGGAGTTGGTCATGGACCGCTTCGTTTTTCGTTAGGATTTAGGATTAGGTGCGGAGGATATTTCATTGCATTCTGCCTATTCCTGTTCTAAGGGGAACATCATAATGCCTGTTAGTACTACCGTGGCATACTACTGGCAACATTTCCAGTTGCGGGAGTATTTCGTAAACAGTTGGGTGGGGTAATGACTCATCTCATACCAAGGACTATTTACTTTCCGCGGATAGCTTCGTCTGTTCCTTGATTTCACCCATTTTCTTTATGGTGCCCTCTGCATACCATTTTGAATTGCGTGACAGCGTTTGTGTTTTAGTGTATGAACTACTAGCCAGAATAACACACTACTTTTACTCTGAATTGTGACCTTGCGAAATTGAGCAAGCATGATTTCTTTGTCTTTCAAGCTCTTTATCTCCAGAATGGATGTGGTGCTAGTCATTATTTCTTGCATTGGAGTTAGGATTATATGAAATGATATAAGCATTAAGAAAGTACGTCCGTCTGCATACTGAATATTTTAAATGATGAGTTGGTCATCGTTTTCGAGTTTTCTCGGTCTTTGGTTGTCTTGTCTGTTTCTTGTCTTGTCTTTAGGATGGGTACTGATCTTCTCTTTGACTCATTACATACAGTAAGATTTTCTATCTGGACTGATCCAATCTAGGACTTTCCAGGAAGGGATCCTTTTTATTTGAACTACCACTTCACTCTTTCAGGTGTGGATTGATTTTGATAGAACCTTTGCGATGATGAAGCGGAGTTATGAAAGAGGACTTTTTTCACCCTTTCCTTCCAGGCACTCACTACATTTCATAATTGGACTGCGTCTTTTACTTAACGCTACTTTATCACCGCATTTATTCTCACACGTTGCAAACTTAAACCCATTCTCATCACTGCACCTAAATTTTTTTTTTTTTTCATGCCAAAGGCTGCCCATCTTTCAAATAATTCTGTTGTGACCAGTGAAGCCTGCTTATTCCTCCCTCTTCAAGTTCANGGACCGCTTCGTTTTTCGTTAGGATTTAGGATTAGGTGCGGAGGATATTTCATTGCATTCTGCCTATTCCTGTTCTAAGGGGAACATCATAATGCCTGTTAGTACTACCGTGGCATACTACTGGCAACATTTCCAGTTGCGGGAGTATTTCGTAAACAGTTGGGTGGGGTAATGACTCATCTCATACCAAGGACTATTTACTTTCCGCGGATAGCTTCGTCTGTTCCTTGATTTCACCCATTTTCTTTATGGTGCCCTCTGCATACCATTTTGAATTGCGTGACAGCGTTTGTGTTTTAGTGTATGAACTACTAGCCAGAATAACACACTACTTTTACTCTGAATTGTGACCTTGCGAAATTGAGCAAGCATGATTTCTTTGTCTTTCAAGGTCTTTATCTCCAGAATGGATGTGGTGCTAGTCATTATTTCTTGCATTGGAGTTAGGATTATATGAAATGATATAAGCATTAAGAAAGTACGTCCGTCTGCATACTGAATATTTTAAATGATGAGTTGGTCATCGTTTTCGAGTTTTCTCGGTCTTTGGTTGTCTTGTCTGTTTCTTGTCTTTAGGATGGGTACTGATCTTCTCTTTGACTCATTACATACAGTAAGATTTTCTATCTGGACTGATCCAATCTAGGACTTTCCAGGAAGGGATCCTTTTTATTTGAACTACCACTTCACTCTTTCAGGTGTGGATTGATTTTGATAGAACCTTTGCGATGATGAAGCGGAGTTATGAAAGAGGACTTTTTTCACCCTTTCCTTCCAGGCACTCACTACATTTCATAATTGGACTGCGTCTTTTACTTAACGCTACTTTATCACCGCATTTATTCTCACACGTTGCAAACTTAAACCCATTCTCATCACTGCACCTAAATTTTTTTTTTTTTCATGCCAAAGGCTGCCCATCTTTCAAATAATTGTGTTGTGACCAGTGAAGCCTGCTTATTCCTCCCTCTTCAAGTTCAGATTTAGTTAATGGCGTCATCATTTACTTGGTTGCATGTAAAACAAACTTGGAGATGTCCATTACTGTAACAGCATTTAATCAGTAAGATGGTAGAACTAATAAGATCCTATCAATTTTACCTTAAAGAGATTTCTTAAATTTGCTGCATCCCCTTCATTCAGACATTTAGCCTTGAGTTCTCTGCAGATTTTTCTTCTTTTCTACAGTCTCTTTGCCCACAGTCTCCTCTCTACACAAGCACTAGAGTTATTTTCTGATGCACGAGGCTGATTGTCTCTTGTTTTGAAAAAACAAACAAAAGTCTTCATTTTGTTATTGTCACCATTAAAATAATACTCAAGGCTGGTTAACATGGCATTAAAAATCTGTGTTGACTTTCTGGCTTTATCTTATACTTTTCTGCTTCTGAGTCTTGTTTCTTTGGGAAAAGGGGGATAGGAAAGAAAACACACACATATATTTGTGAAAGAGTGTGTATATGTGTGTCTCTGTATTGATTTATTCCTCACCCCCACCCCAAAGGTTCAGCTAAGACCTGTCTAGAAACCTAGGGCAGTGAATGTTAACCAAGACTTTTAGGAATCACGTGTGGTACTTTTAAAACTATGAATGCTGGGTCACAGCCCAGTTCTATTGATTAGAACCTTGTGGTGTTGAGATCTAGGATGTAGAGTAACTTTCCTACTGAGTCTACTTGCTTGAAAGTTTGATTCTAGGAAGTCACATGGTGAGGAGTTAATCTCTGTCATATGGAGAAGCAGTGTAAGATAACAGCTAAGAGCTTGGACTCTGGAGAGCCAAGCCAGTTTCAAAAACTAACTTCACACTAGTGATGTCGGTCAAATTACCTAATGTCTCTTTGTTTCAGTTTCCTTATATGTAATACAGGGATGATAATAGTGTGTACTTCATGGGATTTTTAGGATTGATAAGGAAATGTATTAGAACAAAGCCTGGCATGTAGTGTTTAGATCCTGTGTAGGTGTTATTCATCATCTTCATTTTCCTGCAAGTCAGTGGTTAAGTATGGTAGAATTTTGAAGGTTTAGAATATGATGTTTGGTATGAGTGTGAAATTCATTTTTGAATTTCAGTTCAGTCTCTCGGTTGTGTCCGACTCTGTGACCCCATGGACTGCAGCACACCTGGCTTCCCTGTCCATCACCAACTCTTGGGGCTTGCTCAAACCCATGTCCATCAAGTCAATGATGCCATCCAACCATCTCATCCTGTGTCATCCCTGTCTCCTGGCTTTAATCTTGCCCAGCATCAGGGTCTTTCAAATGAGTCAGTTCTTTGCATCAGGTGGCCAGGATATTGGAGTTTCAGCTTCAACATCTGTCCTTCCAATGAATATTCAGGACTGATCTCCTTTGGGATGGACTGGTTGGATCTCCTTGCAGTCCAAGGGACTCTCAAGAGTCTTCTCCAACACTACAGGTCAAAAGCATCAATTCTTCAGTGCTCAGCTTTCTTTATAGTCCAACTCTCACATCCATACATGACTACTGGAAAAACCATGGATTTGACTAGACAGACTTTTGTTTGCAAAGTAATGTCTCTGCTTTTCAATATGTTGTCTAGATTGGTCATAACTTTTCTTCCAAGGAGCAAGCATCTTAATTTCGTGGCTGCAATCATCATCTGCAGTGATTTTGGAGCCCAGAAAAATAAAATCAGCCACTATTTCCCCATCTATTTCCCATGAAGTGATGGGAGCGGATGCCATGATCTAAGTTTTTTGAATGTTGAGTGTTGTTGTAATTCTCAGTATTTTTTTAGAATTTGAAAAATACCTTGTTTTAGAAGTCACAGGGAGTTCTCTGGGGGTCGAATGGTTAGAACTCTGTGCTTCCTCTGCTGGGGAACTAGGATGCTGCATGGTGTGGCCAACCCCCTCCAAAGTCATGTGATTGTGATGAATGAGAAACCATCACGGTAGGGCAGTGGTGAAGGAGACGGAGCCTGACTGCTGGAGTCCAGAACTGGGCTCTACTGCTGTGTAGCAAATGTCTGAACATTCTGTGCACCAGTTTTCTCGTTTGGGAAATGGGAACTAATGATTTAATGGGAGCTAATAATGTAGGATGGGAGCTAATGATTATTTTCCATCATGGGATTATGGAGAGGATTAAATGAGTTAATATTTGCAATGTATTTAGAATAGTACCTGGTATCATATAAGTGCTTAATAAATGTTAACTGGTGTTGTTATTATTGTCAAGAAAGATCTTTCAGACTGTCTTAAAGTTGTAAGGTTATTGTTTGGAAATAGTTGAATATTTGTTTTTGCTGCCATTTTCTACAAAGAGATTAAAGCACTATAGTTATGTAAAATAAATTGGAGGGAAAAAAGGCAAAAGGAAAGTAAAGAATTGGCATTCACTATATAAGCTTAAGGTGCACAGCCTGATGGTTTGATTTATATGTATTGTGAGATGATTACCTCAGTAGGTTCAGCTAACTCTTCTCATATAGGATAGATCTTCTCATGTAGATTGTGTTGTGAATTTTTAGGGGAGAAATAGGGCCATTACTTGCAAAAGCTGTCCTGCTTTAGGATAACTAGTGAAATAAGTTGACTTATCGCAAAGGAGGCAGGAGAAAAGAGATCATTAGAAGTATGTTTTGGCTTTTATACCCAGTGACTATGAGGGTTGCAGTTTTCCTTATATTCATTTATAGAATATTTATTAAACACCTGATTTTTTTCCAGGGACTACTCTAGGCATTCAGGATACATTAGATAGTCCTTACCTTGGAAATTACAGATTTTAGAAGATTTAGAAGGAAAATGTCACTAAAGTCCATCCCCTTATCTTGTTTAAATAAACTCAGTGAGTTTCGGGTTTTTGAACTGGTGCTGTTAATAGTGATGCTTGTTTTCTTGAGGCCTGTAGACTAGACTCATCCACACGAGGGCAGGGTCTGAAATGTTGCATCTGTGTCTGGCCGTAGGTGCTGTCACGTAGTACGTATTCACTGAGGAGGAAAGAGCAAGAAAATGGGGGAAAATGAAGGGGATTAGAGGAAGAGTGATGGATGGGTTCATTAAAAGTGCTCTTGTTTTGGAGTTGAAAAGTCCTGTGTTAGTGTATTTGCATTTCTCTCTAGGCCTGTGGTTTTTTACTGTGATTGTGTCAGAATTCGGTTCTGTTGAAAATAGCTTGAAACAATCGGGAAATCACCTGTTATTTTTTTTTTTTTCTGAGTTTTTTTTTAAATGGTTTTCTTAGGAAGAGTTTATTTTGTAGCTTAAATTTGGCCCTTTCCAGTTCCTTTTAGATACGTTTATAGTCCTGTGAAATCCTGTGCTTAAGAAAGATTGATGTTCTTATTATCTGGTAGGTTTTCCTGGAGAATTTTCTTAGAGTGTATGTGTGTTAGTTGCTCAGTCATGTCTGAGTCTTTGTGACCCCACAGACTGTAGCCTGCCAAGCTTCTCTGTCCATGGCATTCCCCAGGCAAGACTATTGGAGTGGATTGCCATTTCCTTCTCCAGAGAACTTCCCAGCCCAGAGATCGAACCCTGGTCTCCTGCATTGCAGGCAGATTCTTTACCATTTGAGCAACAGGCAAGTCCTTTCCTTAGACTAGATCTTATTAAATGGTAGTGTCTTCCTGGTGTAGGATGCAATGAATATGTCTTCCTTATTTTTCTGGCATTCTTTAACAAACATTTGAGTACCTTCTGTGTGCTGAGTTCTTTATTCTTGACACAGCACAGTAGTTTGCTATTTTAAGAAGTCATTTCAGTTTGTGATTTAATAAAAACATGACTTGGGGAAAGAATTTAAATATTGTTTGCTTTGATGGGTTTTAGTTGCTGAGACTAAATGAAAGGAAGGAAATCCTTTTGTAATTTGTTTACTTTTCTTGCACAGTCTGTGGTGTGTCTGTATCATTGGCATAAGAGAGGTCCTTCATTTAATCCTCGTTATACCTCTTCTACTGCCTTCCTGTCTCACGTGGTTTGGCTCTTAAGAAGCATTAGTAGTTCTGCCTGTCCTTTATTGAGAGTTGTACCATCCTCAGTGTCTCTCAGTCGTCACTCTCAGAAGTTGTGTGGTTTGTTACTCTTAAAACCACCTNTTTTTTTTTTTTCATGCCAAAGGCTGCCCATCTTTCAAATAATTCTGTTGTGACCAGTGAAGCCTGCTTATTCCTCCCTCTTCAAGTTCAGATTTAGTTAATGGCGTCATCATTTACTTGGTTGCATGTAAAACAAACTTGGAGATGTCCATTACTGTAACAGCATTTAATCAGTAAGATGGTAGAACTAATAAGATCCTATCAATTTTACCTTAAAGAGATTTCTTAAATTTGCTGCATCCCCTTCATTCAGACATTTAGCCTTGAGTTCTCTGCAGATTTTTCTTCTTTTCTACAGTCTCTTTGCCCACAGTCTCCTCTCTACACAAGCACTAGAGTTATTTTCTGATGCACGAGGCTGATTGTCTCTTGTTTTGAAAAAACAAACAAAAGTCTTCATTTTGTTATTGTCACCATTAAAATAATACTCAAGGCTGGTTAACATGGCATTAAAAATCTGTGTTGACTTTCTGGCTTTATCTTATACTTTTCTGCTTCTGAGTCTTGTTTCTTTGGGAAAAGGGGGATAGGAAAGAAAACACACACATATATTTGTGAAAGAGTGTGTATATGTGTGTCTCTGTATTGATTTATTCCTCACCCCCACCCCAAAGGTTCAGCTAAGACCTGTCTAGAAACCTAGGGCAGTGAATGTTAACCAAGACTTTTAGGAATCACGTGTGGTACTTTTAAAACTATGAATGCTGGGTCACAGCCCAGTTCTATTGATTAGAACCTTGTGGTGTTGAGATCTAGGATGTAGAGTAACTTTCCTACTGAGTCTACTTGCTTGAAAGTTTGATTCTAGGAAGTCACATGGTGAGGAGTTAATCTCTGTCATATGGAGAAGCAGTGTAAGATAACAGCTAAGAGCTTGGACTCTGGAGAGCCAAGCCAGTTTCAAAAACTAACTTCACACTAGTGATGTCGGTCAAATTACCTAATGTCTCTTTGTTTCAGTTTCCTTATATGTAATACAGGGATGATAATAGTGTGTACTTCATGGGATTTTTAGGATTGATAAGGAAATGTATTAGAACAAAGCCTGGCATGTAGTGTTTAGATCCTGTGTAGGTGTTATTCATCATCTTCATTTTCCTGCAAGTCAGTGGTTAAGTATGGTAGAATTTTGAAGGTTTAGAATATGATGTTTGGTATGAGTGTGAAATTCATTTTTGAATTTCAGTTCAGTCTCTCGGTTGTGTCCGACTCTGTGACCCCATGGACTGCAGCACACCTGGCTTCCCTGTCCATCACCAACTCTTGGGGCTTGCTCAAACCCATGTCCATCAAGTCAATGATGCCATCCAACCATCTCATCCTGTGTCATCCCTGTCTCCTGGCTTTAATCTTGCCCAGCATCAGGGTCTTTCAAATGAGTCAGTTCTTTGCATCAGGTGGCCAGGATATTGGAGTTTCAGCTTCAACATCTGTCCTTCCAATGAATATTCAGGACTGATCTCCTTTGGGATGGACTGGTTGGATCTCCTTGCAGTCCAAGGGACTCTCAAGAGTCTTCTCCAACACTACAGGTCAAAAGCATCAATTCTTCAGTGCTCAGCTTTCTTTATAGTCCAACTCTCACATCCATACATGACTACTGGAAAAACCATGGATTTGACTAGACAGACTTTTGTTTGCAAAGTAATGTCTCTGCTTTTCAATATGTTGTCTAGATTGGTCATAACTTTTCTTCCAAGGAGCAAGCATCTTAATTTCGTGGCTGCAATCATCATCTGCAGTGATTTTGGAGCCCAGAAAAATAAAATCAGCCACTATTTCCCCATCTATTTCCCATGAAGTGATGGGAGCGGATGCCATGATCTAAGTTTTTTGAATGTTGAGTGTTGTTGTAATTCTCAGTATTTTTTTAGAATTTGAAAAATACCTTGTTTTAGAAGTCACAGGGAGTTCTCTGGGGGTCGAATGGTTAGAACTCTGTGCTTCCTCTGCTGGGGAACTAGGATGCTGCATGGTGTGGCCAACCCCCTCCAAAGTCATGTGATTGTGATGAATGAGAAACCATCACGGTAGGGCAGTGGTGAAGGAGACGGAGCCTGACTGCTGGAGTCCAGAACTGGGCTCTACTGCTGTGTAGCAAATGTCTGAACATTCTGTGCACCAGTTTTCTCGTTTGGGAAATGGGAACTAATGATTTAATGGGAGCTAATAATGTAGGATGGGAGCTAATGATTATTTTCCATCATGGGATTATGGAGAGGATTAAATGAGTTAATATTTGCAATGTATTTAGAATAGTACCTGGTATCATATAAGTGCTTAATAAATGTTAACTGGTGTTGTTATTATTGTCAAGAAAGATCTTTCAGACTGTCTTAAAGTTGTAAGGTTATTGTTTGGAAATAGTTGAATATTTGTTTTTGCTGCCATTTTCTACAAAGAGATTAAAGCACTATAGTTATGTAAAATAAATTGGAGGGAAAAAAGGCAAAAGGAAAGTAAAGAATTGGCATTCACTATATAAGCTTAAGGTGCACAGCCTGATGGTTTGATTTATATGTATTGTGAGATGATTACCTCAGTAGGTTCAGCTAACTCTTCTCATATAGGATAGATCTTCTCATGTAGATTGTGTTGTGAATTTTTAGGGGAGAAATAGGGCCATTACTTGCAAAAGCTGTCCTGCTTTAGGATAACTAGTGAAATAAGTTGACTTATCGCAAAGGAGGCAGGAGAAAAGAGATCATTAGAAGTATGTTTTGGCTTTTATACCCAGTGACTATGAGGGTTGCAGTTTTCCTTATATTCATTTATAGAATATTTATTAAACACCTGATTTTTTTCCAGGGACTACTCTAGGCATTCAGGATACATTAGATAGTCCTTACCTTGGAAATTACAGATTTTAGAAGATTTAGAAGGAAAATGTCACTAAAGTCCATCCCCTTATCTTGTTTAAATAAACTCAGTGAGTTTCGGGTTTTTGAACTGGTGCTGTTAATAGTGATGCTTGTTTTCTTGAGGCCTGTAGACTAGACTCATCCACACGAGGGCAGGGTCTGAAATGTTGCATCTGTGTCTGGCCGTAGGTGCTGTCACGTAGTACGTATTCACTGAGGAGGAAAGAGCAAGAAAATGGGGGAAAATGAAGGGGATTAGAGGAAGAGTGATGGATGGGTTCATTAAAAGTGCTCTTGTTTTGGAGTTGAAAAGTCCTGTGTTAGTGTATTTGCATTTCTCTCTAGGCCTGTGGTTTTTTACTGTGATTGTGTCAGAATTCGGTTCTGTTGAAAATAGCTTGAAACAATCGGGAAATCACCTGTTATTTTTTTTTTTTTCTGAGTTTTTTTTTAAATGGTTTTCTTAGGAAGAGTTTATTTTGTAGCTTAAATTTGGCCCTTTCCAGTTCCTTTTAGATACGTTTATAGTCCTGTGAAATCCTGTGCTTAAGAAAGATTGATGTTCTTATTATCTGGTAGGTTTTCCTGGAGAATTTTCTTAGAGTGTATGTGTGTTAGTTGCTCAGTCATGTCTGAGTCTTTGTGACCCCACAGACTGTAGCCTGCCAAGCTTCTCTGTCCATGGCATTCCCCAGGCAAGACTATTGGAGTGGATTGCCATTTCCTTCTCCAGAGAACTTCCCAGCCCAGAGATCGAACCCTGGTCTCCTGCATTGCAGGCAGATTCTTTACCATTTGAGCAACAGGCAAGTCCTTTCCTTAGACTAGATCTTATTAAATGGTAGTGTCTTCCTGGTGTAGGATGCAATGAATATGTCTTCCTTATTTTTCTGGCATTCTTTAACAAACATTTGAGTACCTTCTGTGTGCTGAGTTCTTTATTCTTGACACAGCACAGTAGTTTGCTATTTTAAGAAGTCATTTCAGTTTGTGATTTAATAAAAACATGACTTGGGGAAAGAATTTAAATATTGTTTGCTTTGATGGGTTTTAGTTGCTGAGACTAAATGAAAGGAAGGAAATCCTTTTGTAATTTGTTTACTTTTCTTGCACAGTCTGTGGTGTGTCTGTATCATTGGCATAAGAGAGGTCCTTCATTTAATCCTCGTTATACCTCTTCTACTGCCTTCCTGTCTCACGTGGTTTGGCTCTTAAGAAGCATTAGTAGTTCTGCCTGTCCTTTGTTGAGAGTTGTACCATCCTCAGTGTCTCTCAGTCGTCACTCTCAGAAGTTGTGTGGTTTGTTACTCTTAAAACCACCTGTGTTCTCCACTGCTTTGAGTTACACAGTCATTACTGACATGCCCCAAATAAAACTCATTGTTTACATTCTTTCTTCTGTATTCTCTCTCTCTCGGTGAATAACCACATACACTCAGTTTTGTCTGCGAGTCTTCTCCCTTCACTTCCCACGTCTAATCAGTCAGAAAGTCCTGTCATTTTGACCTTGTAATTGCCATTCTAAGCCATCTGCCTTTCCTCACCCCACTGCTGCTGCCTTGGTTCCAGCCACCAGGAATTGCTTCCTCCGTGGATTATTGCAGCTGTTCTTTTTTGGCTCTGCAGCTGCTGTGTTGGTTTTGAAAAGGCAGGTCTGACATGGCATTCCATGTCATGGCATTCCATTCCATGGCATTCTGCTAGAACTTTCTAATGACTTTTGGTGGTAAATAATTGTCTTCAGGGTAAACTGCAAGCTCCCAAATTCCTGAGCATGGTTTAAAAACATTGTAGTCACTGGGGGCTTTCCAGATGGCTCAGATGGTAAACAGTCTGCCCGCAATGTGGGAGACCTGGGTTCCATCCCTGGGTTGGGAAGATCCCCTGGAGAAGGAAGTGGCAGCCCACTCCAGTATTCTTGTCTGGAGAATTCCATGGACAAGAGGATCCTGGTGGGCTACAGTCTATAGGGTTGCAAAGAGTTGGACACGACTGAGCGACTGACACACATCATTTGATCTGGTTCCTGCTCTTGTGTTAGTCACTGCTTCCATATCCGTGTTGCAGCCATTGATGAAACTACTCTGCACAGAACACATACCCTCTGCCAAGAACATACACCCTCTTTGAGGTAACATTGCCATTCTTCAGGTCTTGGGCTGTATGTCACTCTAGTTCAAGTCTTTCTGGTTTCTCGTCCTGCCTGACCCCTTTCATGTAGTTGAGAGTGTTGGTTGCTCAGTCATGTGCGACTCTCTGCCACGCCATGTACTGTAGCCCGCCAGGCTGCTCTGTCTATGGAGTTCTCCAGGAGAGAATACTAGAGTGGGTAGCCATCCCCTTTAGGGTCTGCTTTGGCAACTGTTCCCATATTTATTAAATCATGCATTGCTTTTATCTGTTTCCCTGTCCTAACCCCCAGTTAGATTGCTATGAAGGCAGTGACTCATCTCACTTATTTTTACCCAGAAGCTTGCCCTGTGCCTGGCACAGTGCAGGCGTTCACTATATAACTGTTGAAGAAATAACTGTAATTGACATCTCATACAAGATCCTGTGTACACTTCTGTCACATTTTTCTATGATCGTTGACTTACATGACATTACTTATGATGTATGTTTTTCCACCTGCACTTTTTATCTCCAAATCTAGTTGGTGCTAAGTAAATGTGAATGAGTAAAGAAGCTTAAATCAGGTTAGGTGGAATGCAGAAGATTGGATGTGTTTGAATAGGCTCTACTTGTGTCCTTTTGAAGGACTTAGTAGTTGTTTGCAGAGAGAAGGTATAAAAGGGTGTTCTGGGTAGAAGGAACGGAATGCACACAACACGCAAAGGCACAAGGCTTTGAGGAACAAGGAAGTTCAGAGGGGCCCAAGGCATGAAGTATTGCGGAGTGACAGATGTTGCATAGTTGTAGAAGGGTAGAGTCAGAAGAATTTTTAAACTCAGGTGTGGTATGGTGAGACATACATTTTATAAAGGTCATTTTTGTCAGTTGTTATAACCTATACAGATTATTGGAAGATGACTAGATTGGGGAGGAGTGATCAGAATATTATTTTAGTAACCCAGGCTAAAAATGATGCAGGGTCAGTGTCAGAGGGGAAGGTTTGAAGGGTTTTAGGAGGTAGCATGGGGATGGTGAAAGAGGCATTTAGGTACTGGGTTGGAGGGGTTGTCTTACAGCTGGGACTATCAGAGGAACAGATTCAGGATAAAACATACTGAGTGTAAGGTGTCTGTGGGTTGTTCAAGTGGAGACATCAAGTGGGTGCTTACATATTGCTCACTAGAGTTTCTGGGCTTATTCTGGCATTTCCTGCAGATAACATCTCTAATCAAAACGTTAAAGTACTTATGTGCTGAATAGTTTTAAACTGAATTTTGTAACTTTCTTGTTGTTAAATTTAACTTAAAAATTCACAGTTGCTAAAGTTCAGAATTATGTTGTGTATAGTAGGTGTTGAATTTCCAATTTTGGAAAGAGATTTAGGGCAAGGATTTTATCCTTAAAGCCTAAGAGCAAATTTCAAATATTAGTTGAATGTTTTATCTTTAGTTTTTGAAAAAAAAGATTATAATAATACAGATAAAACTCCAATTCCAGTAAGGAACAAAATGAACAACTTTCTGCCATTGTATTGTGCAACTTTATTCTAATTTCTGCTAAGTTAAGAGATCAGTAAGTTTATTCTAAATAATTTGCTGTGGTTCCCAGAGTACTTCTAATGAGTTGTGTGGGACATGGTTTCTTTGGTAAAGGAAAAAACAATCTGCAGTTTCTGTCACAGGCTGTCATTGGAAGTTTTATAAATATAATTACCTAGTTAGGCATCTTAGCAAATATTTAAGACCATTTTATTCCAAATAGAGAACTTTTCTCCTTTTTTAGTACCTTTACACATTCTTTTTTTTTTTTTTTCCCCTCCCACGAGGGTGGGAAGCAGTTAGAATGCTCTAGCCTGTGTAAAGATTTTACCCTTTTTGTTAGATTACCAGGTACATACAGGCAAGGAACTTTTATCTTGTTTTTTTTTTTCTGCTCTCCATGGTGTCTGGTACATAATAAGTGCCCAGTAAAAGTTTGTTGAATTAAGTCTAGATAATTGATTTGTTACCACCAAGTGGCAAGTCTTCGAATGTGCTTGATACTTTTTGCTCCCTATGGACACTTAATCCCCAAAGAAAAATAGATACAGTGTGATTTTTAAAAAAAATTTTTGTGGCAGGATCAACTTCTCCCCCTCCCCCTCCCAGTGGAATACTTCTGCCCTGTGTTCACTTTTATATAGGGTTTTGCAGTGTAAAATAGACTTTCCTGTAAGCTGTTTTTTATACAGCTTTATTGAGGTACTGATTGACAAACAGTAAGTAGCACATAGTGTGTATAATTTGATAACTTTCAATACACTATAGACCCATCAATAAAATCAAAATAATGACATATCTACCCCTCAAAAGTTTCCTCTTGACATATTGTAATCTGTCACTACCATCATCCTGTCCACAGTCAACCACTGAGCTGCTTTTTGAAACTAGATTAGTTTGTATAAATGGAATTACATGGCATGTACTCTATTTTTGGCCTTTCTTTATTCAGCATAATTATTTTGAGGTTTATTCATGTTGTTGCATGTATCATTAGTTAGTAATTCCTTTCTATTGCCAAGTAGTATCTTGTCATATAGGTATATGGGTATATGTATGTTTATTCATTGATCTATTGATGGACTTTTCTTTTTTTACTTTCGGCTTTACAAATAAAGTTTCTGTGAACATTGATGTATAAGTCTTTGTATGACTATATGCTTTGTATTTTGTCAGGCAAATAACCTAGGTGTAGAATAGCTGGATCATAATGTTAGCTGCGGGCTTCCCCGAGAGCTCAGCAGGCAAAGAATCCACCTGCAGTGCAGGAGACACGGGAGTCGCAAGTTTGATCCTTGGTTCAGTAAGATCCCCTGGAGAAGTAAATGGCGACCCACTCCAGTATTCTTGCCTGGAGAATCCCATGGACGGAGGAGCCTTGTGGGCTACAGTCCATGTGCTCACAGAGAGTCAGGCTAAGCACATGGCACAATGTAAATTGGATATTTAGGATTTTAAGAAGCTGGCAAACTATTTTCCAGACCATTTTACATTCCCACTGGTGATGTATAAAGGTTCTAGTCATGCTCCATATCTTTGTTAACATTTGGCATGTTAGTTTTAAAAATTATAGTCATTCTAATAGATAGTTTCAGTTTGCAGTTCCCTAATGACTTAGCAACTAAAAACAGCAAGAATGACTTATGATGTTGAACATTTTTTTCATGTGATTTTATGTCATCCCTGTATTTTCTTTGTGAAGTGTCTGTTTAAACCTTTTGCCCTTTTTCTAATTTTAAAAATTTTTGTTCATTTTCTTGTTACTGAATTTTGAGAGTTATTTTTATGTTCTGGATATAAGTCCTTTATTGTACATACAACATGACTTGCATGTATTTTCGCCACTTGAGCTGTGACTTTTCATTTGCTTAATGTCTTTTGAAGAGAAGTTTTCAATTTGATGATTTACTAGTCTTTTATGCTTTTGGCATCATTTCTAAATTTTTTGTTGTTGAACCCAGGGCCACATAAATTTTCTCCTTAAAGCTTTGTAGTTTTAAGTTTTACATCTAAGCCTTGTCCTGTTTGATTTGGGTGTGTGGTGTGATGTATGGGTTGAAGTTTTTTTTTGTATGGGTTGAAGTTTTATTTTTTTTGTACATGGGTATCCATTTATTTGAGCACTGTTAAAAAGACTATAAATTTAATTTTCTTAATTTGTACTGTATTACTCAGGGCAGATTATCTTTTTCATCTTGTGTTGGTGGCTGTGTCTCTTAGATTTAAGTTGTCAAATTCATTAGTGTAAATTGCTCATATATATTCTTAGTGTCTTTTTCACTTGTGTATATCTGTAGTGATGTTAAAGTTCTATATTCCTATTGGTGGCTGTGTCTCTTAGATTTGTCAAATTCATTAGTATAAATTGCTCATAAATATTCTTAGTGTCTTTTTCACTTGTGTACATCTGTAGTGATGTTAAAGTTCTAATTCCTTAATATTGGTAGTTTATGTTGTTTGTTTTTTCCTCATCTATTTGGCTAGAGTTTTAACCAGTTTAAACTTTTTTTGTATTTTATTTAAACTTTCTTGTATTTTATTGATTTCTACTCTGATCTTTATTTCTGCCTTCTTTGGGTTTAGTTGGCATTTCTTTTTCTAGTTTCTTAAAGTAGATGCTGAGGTCATTGATTTGAGACCTTTTTTCCTTTCTGATAAAGGCATGCAACCCTATGTGTTTCCCATTAAGCACTGTTTT
Source organism: Raphicerus campestris (assembly GCA_006410735.1). Lineage (NCBI taxonomy): Eukaryota > Metazoa > Chordata > Mammalia > Artiodactyla > Bovidae > Raphicerus > Raphicerus campestris. Next base: position 731,851 of record SJYW01001686.1, read on the forward strand.
ACTGGCATTGCACAGACCATGCACAGGTTTTAATATAAGCTTGCATTTTGGTTCAGTTTAAATACTTTCTAATTCCCCTTTGATTTCTTCTTGACCCTTGGTATTTAGAAATATGTTAGTAATTTCCAGATATGTGAGAATGTGGCAAAGATATTTCTATTACCGATTCATAATTTAATTCCATTGTGGTCACAGAATGTACTTGAATTCTTTTATGTTTATTGATATTTGTTTTGTGGCTCAAATTTTGATATGTCTTGATAAATGTTTTGTGTATATTTGAAACAATGAGTATTCTTTTAAATATTCAGATGAATACTCATTCGAATGAGTATTCAAATAAGTACTGATGGGTGGAATGTTTTGTAAGCATAAATTAGGTCCAGTTGGTTGATGGTGTTATCAAGTCTTCTATATTATTACTGATTTTCTTTCCATCATTTAATCAGTTACTGAGAAGGTTTTGAAATTTTACAGTAATTGTGGACTTATTTCTTCTTGCAGTGCTGTCACTTTATGCTTCATGATTTTTGAAGGTCTTATTAGGTGCATAAACATTTAGGATTGTTAGATCATCTTGAACTGTTGACCACTTTATCATTAGGAAATTGTCTTTCTAACCAATAATATTTCTTTTGCCCTGAACTTTATTTTTGTCTGATATTAGTATAGCCATTCTAGTTTTTTTTTTTCTAATTAGTGTTAGTATATCTTTTCACCTTTTTCTTTTTAACCTATTTGTGTCTTTATATTTAAAATGCTTTTCTTGCAGATACCATAAATTTGGGCTTACTTTTCAATCTCATACTCTTTTTAGTTGAAGTCTGTAGGTAATTTGTATTNTATATATATATTTTATTATTCTGTAAAATATTCTTTAGTTTTATCCTAGAAGACAGTTACTTGTGTGGAAAGAATTTGATACCTTTGGGAGTTGCTTTTAAACCTGTCTCTTATACACATCTCCTTTTTTCCTTTCTGATAAAGGCATGCAACCCTATGTGTTTCCCATTAAGCACTGTTTTACTGGCATTGCACAGACCATGCACAGGTTTTAATATAAGCTTGCATTTTGGTTCAGTTTAAATACTTTCTAATTCCCCTTTGATTTCTTCTTGACCCTTGGTATTTAGAAATATGTTAGTAATTTCCAGATATGTGAGAATGTGGCAAAGATATTTCTATTACCGATTCATAATTTAATTCCATTGTGGTCACAGAATGTACTTGAATTCTTTTATGTTTATTGATATTTGTTTTGTGGCTCAAATTTTGATATGTCTTGATAAATGTTTTGTGTATATTTGAAACAATGAGTATTCTTTTAAATATTCAGATGAATACTCATTCGAATGAGTATTCAAATAAGTACTGATGGGTGGAATGTTTTGTAAGCATAAATTAGGTCCAGTTGGTTGATGGTGTTATCAAGTCTTCTATATTATTACTGATTTTCTTTCCATCATTTAATCAGTTACTGAGAAGGTTTTGAAATTTTACAGTAATTGTGGACTTATTTCTTCTTGCAGTGCTGTCACTTTATGCTTCATGATTTTTGAAGGTCTTATTAGGTGCATAAACATTTAGGATTGTTAGATCATCTTGAACTGTTGACCACTTTATCATTAGGAAATTGTCTTTCTAACCAATAATATTTCTTTTGCCCTGAACTTTATTTTTGTCTGATATTAGTATAGCCATTCTAGTTTTTTTTTTTCTAATTAGTGTTAGTATATCTTTTCACCTTTTTCTTTTTAACCTATTTGTGTCTTTATATTTAAAATGCTTTTCTTGCAGATACCATAAATTTGGGCTTACTTTTCAATCTCATACTCTTTTTAGTTGGAGTCTGTAGGTAATTTGTATTTAGTGAGGTATGGTTAAATTTGTCTTATTATCTTGCTAGTTTTTATTGTGCCATCTCTTCTTTGTTCTGTTTTCTTTTTCTGCCTTTTTTGAGACTAATCAAGTAGTTTTCATTATTCTAAGTTTTATTTCCTTTGTTGACAATTAACTATTAACTCTTATTTTAGTGATTGCTTTAAGGTCTGTAGTATGCATTCAGGAGTTATACTGCTTCACATAAGCTATAAGGACCTAGAACAATATACTTTCATTTTTCTTCTCCCGATTTTTGTGTTATTTTTCTTATTTTACTTTTGCATATAGTGCAAACTCCACAAAAACATATATTCATTTCTTTTCAAAAAATTGTTTTTGTTTTTGGCCGTGCTGGGTCTTTGCTGCTGACCCTGAGCCTCTCTAGGTAGTGGTGCCTGGACCTGTCCTTGGGTGGCGTTTCTTGTTGCGGAGCAGGGGCTCAGGGGTGCATGGCTTCAGCAGCTGCGGCTTGTGGGCTCTAGAGCGCAGGCTCGGGAGTTGCAGTGCACAGGGTTAGTTGCCCCAGTTAGGGAATCTTCTCAGACCAGGGATCAAACCTCTGTTCCCTGCATCGGCAGACGGATTCTTAACCACTGGACTATCAGGGAAGTCCACGTGTATATGAAAGGGAAATGAAAGTGGCTCAGTAGTGTCTGACTCTTTGTGACCCCATGGACTGACTATACAGTCCATGAATTCTCCAGGCCAGAATACTGGAGTGGGTAGCCTTTCCCTTCTCCAGGGGATCGTCCCAACCCAGGGATCGAACCCAGGGATCGAACCCAGGTCTCCCAGATTGCAGGAGGATTCTTGACCAGCTGAGCCCCTAGGGAAGCCCCCACATGTATTGATTTCTTTATTTAGGCTTGAAACAAAAGGTGAAGTCACTCAGTCGTGTCTGACTCTTTGCAACCTGGTGGACTGTAGCCTACCAGGCTCCTCCATCCATGGGATTCTTCAGGCAAGAATACTGGAATTGGGTTGCCATTTCTTTCTCCAGAGGATCTTCCAGACTCAGGGATCGAACCCAGGTCTCCCACCTTGCAGGCAGGCACTTTGACCTCTAAGTCACCAGGGAAGCCTTGAAACAAAGGGATGTGATTAACAAATATTTGTATATATTTATTTGCATAGTTACCATTTTTGGTGGCTATCATTTCTGTATCGATCCAGATTTCCTTCTACTGTAATCTGTTCTTCCTGAAAAACTTATTTAAACATTTGTAATGTAGGTATGTTACTGATTAAGTTTTTAAGCTTTTATATATCTGAAAAAGTCTTTTATCTCGTTTAAAAATTTTTTTTTTTTAAATTTAGTTATGGCTGCACTGGGTCTTTGTTGCACTGGATCTTCCTCCAAGGAGGAAGGAGGAAACTTTGGGAGGTGATGGATTTGTTTGTGGCTTGATGGTGATAATCCCATGGGTATATTCTTATACACAACTTACCAAGATGTATGTGTTAAATATGTATAGCTTCTTATATGTCAATTATTCCTCAATAAAGTGATTTTTAAAAAAGCATTGCCTCGTTGTTTTCAGTCTCCATTGTTTCTTAAAAGGAATCTTCTATAATCATTATGCTTAATTTTTTTTTTCCTCTGGCTGACTAAGATTTTCTGTGTGTTACTGATTTTGCATACTTTGATTGGTGGTGGTTTAGTCCCTAAGTCGTTTCCGATTGTTGCAATCCTGTGGACTGTAGCCGGTCAGACTCCTCTGTCCATGGGATTCTCCAGGCAAGAATACTAGAGTGGATTGCCATTTCCTTCTACAGAGGATCTTCCCAACCCAGGAATCGAACCCAGGTCTCCTGCATTGGAGGCAGATGATTTCCCAACTGAGCTATGAGGGAAGCTCATAATGCATTGTAATTTGATAATTATACTGTAATTTGATTACAGTTTGCCTTCAAATGATTTTCTTTGATTCTTGCTTTCATTTTGGAGTTCATTGGTATTTATATCTATGGGTTTACAGTCTTAGTCAAATTTGAATAAACTTTTGCAATTATTTTATCAAAATTTGTTTTTGTTTGTTTCTTTTCTCATTCAACTCTTTCAGGTACATGAGCTACATATACTAGATCAGTTGAAATTTCCCTCCAGCTCATTGATGCTTTGTTCACTTTTTTTCTCAGCCCCCTCTCCTTTTGTGTTTTATATAGTTATTGCTGTAACTTCAAGTTCATTATTCTTCTAAAGTATTTAATCTGCCATTATCCCATTAAGTGTATTTTTTATCTCAGACATTGTATTTTTCATCTCTAGAAGTTCAGTTTGGATCTCTTATATTTTTGATGTCTTAGCAAGTTGTAACTTGTTTCTAGTGTTCTGAACAATAGAGAACAATAGAGAATTCAGTTATAATAATGTTTTAATGTCTTTCCCTGTTTTATTAATCATGTCATATTTAATTGGTTGATTTTCCCCCTTGTTGTGAGTCATATCTTTCTAATTGTTTTTTTGGTACCAGATGCCAAAATCTATCTGGTAGTTTTTTTTTTTTTAAGCCAAATNTCCTCTGTCCATGGGATTCTCCAGGCAAGAATACTAGAGTGGATTGCCATTTCCTTCTACAGAGGATCTTCCCAACCCAGGAATCGAACCCAGGTCTCCTGCATTGGAGGCAGATGATTTCCCAACTGAGCTATGAGGGAAGCTCATAATGCATTGTAATTTGATAATTATACTGTAATTTGATTACAGTTTGCCTTCAAATGATTTTCTTTGATTCTTGCTTTCATTTTGGAGTTCATTGGTATTTATATCTATGGGTTTACAGTCTTAGTCAAATTTGAATAAACTTTTGCAATTATTTTATCAAAATTTGTTTTTGTTTGTTTCTTTTCTCATTCAACTCTTTCAGGTACATGAGCTACATATACTAGATCAGTTGAAATTTCCCTCCAGCTCATTGATGCTTTGTTCACTTTTTTTCTCAGCCCCCTCTCCTTTTGTGTTTTATATAGTTATTGCTGTAACTTCAAGTTCATTATTCTTCTAAAGTATTTAATCTGCCATTATCCCATTAAGTGTATTTTTTATCTCAGACATTGTATTTTTCATCTCTAGAAGTTCAGTTTGGATCTCTTATATTTTTGATGTCTTAGCAAGTTGTAACTTGTTTCTAGTGTTCTGAACAATAGAGAACAATAGAGAATTCAGTTATAATAATGTTTTAATGTCTTTCCCTGTTTTATTAATCATGTCATATTTAATTGGTTGATTTTCCCCCTTGTTGTGAGTCATATCTTTCTAATTGTTTTTTTGGTACCAGATGCCAAAATCTATCTGGTAGTTTTTTTTTTTTTAAGCCAAATGTCAATACTGATATATGTGTATATATATATATTTTATTATTCTGTAAAATATTCTTTAGTTTTATCCTAGAAGACAGTTACTTGTGTGGAAACAATTTGATACCTTTGGGAGTTGCTTTTAAACCTTGCTAGATGTGATTGGCACAGTTTTTGTTTTTGTTGAGGTATGGTTGATTTACAGTGTTGTGTTAGTTTGCAGTGTACAGCAAAGGGATTCATTTATGTATGTCTTTTCACATGGTGTTTTCCATTATGGTTTATTGAAGAATATTGACTATATTGTGCTATACAGTAGGACCTTGTTTTTGTCAGCACAGCATTTCATGTAAGGCCAACAGTGCCCACTGCTGAGGCAGGACTGCTCTGAGCATCTGCCTAGTGCCCTGTGAGTTTTTAGGTTTCCTGCACTCACGAGGGGCTTCCCGGGGGTCTCAGATGGTAAAGAATCTGCCTGCAATGCAGAAGACCTGGGTTCGATGTCTGGGTTGGGAAGATCCCCTGGAGAAGGAAATGGCAACCTGCTCCAGTATTCGTGCATGGAGAATTTCATGGACAGAGGAGCTGGTGGGCTACAGTCCATGGGCTACAAAGAGTTAATGCCAGAACAGTGTTCACACATGCTAAGCCTTAAGTTGATTGTCTTTTCCATTATATACTCTTTGGACAAATAAAACTTGTCTGAGCAGACCAGAGTCTCAATCCCAGAATAATGGAAATTGTTGTTTTTGTTCAGTTGCCAGGTTATGTCTGACTCTTTGTGACCCATGGATGCCAGGCTTCTCTGTCCTTCATTATCTCTTGGAGTTTGCTCAAATTCATGTCCATTGATTGAGTCAGTGATGCTGCCTAACCATCTCATCCTCTGCCACCCTCTTCTCCTTTTGCCTTCTATGTTTCCCAGCATCAGGGTCCTTTCCAATGAGTCAGCTCTTCTCATCAGGTGGCCAAAGTAGAGTAATAGAACTTTGATCAGATCACTTCTGGGACTTTCCTGGTGGTCCACTGTTTGGTCTCTGTGCTTCCACTCTGGGTGACATGGGTGTGGTCTCTGGTCACGGAACTGGGATCCTGTATGCTGCATGACCAAAAAAAAAAAAATTACTTCCTTGCATTTTTTTTCCCTCAGTGGCAAAGTGGGAGTGATAACGTGTATCTAATAAAATTGTGAGGATCAAATGTGATAATGTAGAAATACTTTGTAAAGTAATGAATAGTAAAAATATTACATGGCCAATAATAGCATTTGAACCTTTCCTTTTATTTTACATTAGAATTTATTAATAAAACCAGAGTAAGGAAATTGGAAGCATGTTTTACTAGAAGTATTGAATATTACCTTAGATGAAAATCATAATTGTTCCCGGTTACAAAATAATTTTTCATATCAAACAAGCTTAGAGATAGCTTTTCAAGTATTAATCATTACTATTGGTAAATGGAGGAACCAGAATGTCCTCTGTCAGTCTCATTCTCCTCAGGAATCAATTCACTGTGAGTTTAATGAAGAAATATCATCTTCATGCTATTGTTAGAGGATCAAATTCTCTTTTTGTCCTCACTACACAACTTGGCAGATCTCAGTTCCCCAAACAGAATCACTGCGACAGTGACTACAGCCATGAAATCTGAAGATGATTGCTTCTTGGCAGGAAAACTGACAAACCTAGACAATGTATTGAAAAGCAGAGATATTACTCTGCTGACAAAGGTCCGTATAATCATGACTGTGGTCTTCCCAGTGGTCATGTATGGTTGTAAGAGCTGGACTGTAAAGGCAGAACACCAAGGAGTTGATGCCTTTGAACTGTGGTGCTGGAAATGACCCCTGAAAGTCCCTTGGACAGCAAGGAGATCAAACCAGTCAATCTTAAGGGAAATCAATTCTGAAAACTTGTTGGAAGGACCAATGCTGAAGCTGGAATTTCAGGATTTTGGTCATCTGATGCGAATACCCGGCTTATTGGAAGAGTCCCTGAGACTGGGAAAGATTGAGGACAGAAGGAGAAGAGGGTGTCAGAGGATGAGATGGCTGGATGGCATCACCAATGCAGTGGACATAAACTTGAGCAAACTTCGTTAGATGGTGAGGGACAGGGAGTCCTGGTGTGCTGCAGTCCGTGGGTTTGCAAAGAATCTGACAACTGTGTGGCTGAACAACAACAAATGATATTTTGAATAGTGTGATTGTATTGATAAAAGGTCTATATAAATAGAAAGTAGACTGTATCCCAAACTTATATCAAAGTTACTTAGGTCTGGGAGTGACTTTTATTTTCTTTTTACTTTTCATAATGAAAAGTAATTTTTGATGGTTTGAAATGGGTCCCAGAAATAGAATCTTACTATATCTGATAATGCTTTTAGCAAATAAGATTTCACTTTATAAACATTTCAATTTACATAGGAATTAACTTAAGTCTCCCCTGTATTCCTGTAGGACATGTACTGGGACCGTGTCTTATGTGCTTAGGCACTCAGTCATGTCTGACTCATTGCGACCCCATGGACTGTAGCCAACCAGTCTCCTCTGTCCATGGGAATTCTCCAGGCAGGAATACTGGAGTGGGTTGCCCTGCCCTCCTCCAGGTCATCTTCCCAACCCAGAGATCAAACCCAGGTCTCTTGCATTGTGGGTGGATTCTTGACCATCTGAGCCAGGGAAGCCTGTCATAGTCTTATACCTACCTTTTTATATGCTTTTACATATAGAGGCACTCAGCAAGTGTTTATGAGCTTAAACTAGTTGTGATCATCCCAAGAAGGCCTCATTATTACTTTTTAATATTACCATGTTATTCTGTGAATTTCTAAGCCATTGTGCTACAAAAGCACACCAAAATAAACTTACAGTAAAAACATATGCTGTTATAGAAATAGTTAGAAATCATTAGTTTCCCATTATATTTCATGTTCTTATTTTTAATATTTTTGGGTTGAACCCAATACTTTGCTTAATGTTTGTTAAAAATATATGTTATGTGAAATTTGCATATAGTGTCATATAACAATTAGCCTGACATCTTTGTCTAAGGAGAAGATCAAGATAGTGATTACATATCACCAGACTTGCATGTGTAACAAAGCAAATTCCTTTCTAGTTTATGTTTGAAGTGTTTTTAAGTCTCAGTAATATTTTTAAGATAATACACCTTTATATGAAATAACAAAAAACTTGGTTCAGGCATTATAGAAAAACATCTCAAATTATTTTAAGACAAATGTTGAAATAGTACTGTATAAAAATGGTTTGATTAATCTTATTTTTGCTGTTTCAGATTATATATGAACAGGAAGGGGTCTATATTCACTCATCTTTGGGAAAGACCAATGACCAGGACAGCTTGATTTCAGGAATATTACGTGTTTTAGAAAAGGTATGTTTCTAGTAAAGACTTTATTTAACAGTTGTTTAAATAAATTTTTTAAAATAATTGTTTGAATTAATAATAATTAGGACATTATCAGCAAGTTTGAATTTCACATATAAGATAAAATTATATAATTGAACAGTGGTTGTAAATTTAACATGAAAGTGATGTTAGAAATAAAATTCTTCAGATAAGTCAGTAAAATGGCATGGAATATTTTAAAATTTACTATGTAAAAGTTACAGTAATGTAATTTTTTATAATGAAAATTGGAATTTAGAAATCTGCATATTGCTTGTTGTCAAATAGTGATTATTTACATATGATATGCATATTAAGGTGCTAATAAATTTAAGAGGTTAAAAATTCATTTTGGGGGCTTCCCTAGTAGTCCAGTAGTTAAGAATCTGAGCTTCCACTGCAAAGGGCACGGGTTCAGTCCCTGATCAGGGAACTAAGGTCCTGCATGCCCTGTGGTACAGCCCCCCCACCAAAAATTTCACTTTTGGTTCAGGGAATTAACTATAGGTGACTGAAGATACTGCTGAGGAATAAATATGGTTAATAATTTTTTTTTCTAGGATGCTGAAGTAATAGTGGACTGGAGACCATTGGATGATGCATTAGATTCTTCTAGTATTCTCTATGCTGGGAAGGTATTTAAGGAAGAAATACATAACTAAAGGAACGACATTTTTAAATAAAAGCTTTATTATGATATAATTCATATACCATAAAGTTCACTCTTTTAAAGGACGTAATTCAGTTTCTTTCGTATATTTACAGAATTGTATAACCATCACCAGTAACCAACTTCAAAACATTTCTATTCCAAAAAAGCAGTCACCTCTCATTCCCACTTAACTCTAGTACTCTTCACTCATTAATTTACTGTCTGTCTCTGAGGATTTGCTTATTGTGGACATTTTATCTGAATGGAGTCATATAATACGTAGTTTTTTGTGACTGTCTTCTTTCATAATGTTTTCAAGGTTCATCCATGTTCTAGCACCTATCTGTTCTCTCCTTTTTTTTCTTTTTGCTGAATAATACTGCGTTTATGGATGTGTGCCCTATTTTATTTATTCATTTATCATTTGATGAACATTGGGTTGTTTGCATCTTCAGGCTAATATAAATAATGCTGCTGTGCATGATCAGGTTCAAATTTCTGTGTGGACATATTTTCCTTGAAAACCTAGGAACGGGATAGTTGGATTAATTTATATTTACTATGTCTAATGTGTTGAGTTCTCGCTGTGGAAGGTAGGGGTTTAGCTCTGTCTTATTTCTTAACTCACCTTGAAACTATGGCTCAGTTGTCCACATTTCTTCTCAAAGTATTAATCATACAGACGATCTAATTTTACCTTCTTAGAGACATTTCTTGCAGAATTTTCTAACAAGTTCCTCCTGAACTGGCTGCTCTTTTGGTTTGCTGTGCAGCAGTTGTCCTGGGGGTTCCTTTCGCCTCTCTCCCGTATTTTAATCCCTGTTTCCTGTCTCCTGTGCTGTCTTCTCTTTTGGTTTACTCTCTAGTTTTGGTGTACCTCCAGTGCTTCCTGAGAAAAAGCATGTATGAGACCAAAAAATCTCTGTTTTCAGACTTTTTTTTTATCCCTCTATGAACATTTGGGTTGAGCTATCAGTTCTGAATTAATGACTGGCTGGCGTAGAATTATAATTTGAAAATTACCCCCATATTTTTGGAAGTTACTATCTTTACATTTCACTTATTTCTTTTATTAATGTTAAGTCTAATGTATTTGAATCCTGATCCTTGCTATATTTTTTTCCTCTTTAGAAGTTTTTAGAATTACCTTTTTGTTTCTAGTATTGTAGATGTCATGGAAATGTGCCCTTGTGGTCCTTTTTATCCTCTGTGTGGGTGCTTGATAGGCCTTTTTAATGTGAAAACTTGTATCTTTTAGTTTTTAGAAAATGTTCTTGAATTTTTTTAGTGGTGGTTTCTTCTTCCTGTCCATTTTCTACTTTCATTCTTTCTGGAACCCTTTACATGTTTTAAATCGGTCCTGTAGCATTTTAATAGTTTACTATTTTCTAATTCTTTGTATATGTATATATTATTTTCTAGGAAATTTCTTNTGGCCAATAATAGCATTTGAACCTTTCCTTTTATTTTACATTAGAATTTATTAATAAAACCAGAGTAAGGAAATTGGAAGCATGTTTTACTAGAAGTATTGAATATTACCTTAGATGAAAATCATAATTGTTCCCGGTTACAAAATAATTTTTCATATCAAACAAGCTTAGAGATAGCTTTTCAAGTATTAATCATTACTATTGGTAAATGGAGGAACCAGAATGTCCTCTGTCAGTCTCATTCTCCTCAGGAATCAATTCACTGTGAGTTTAATGAAGAAATATCATCTTCATGCTATTGTTAGAGGATCAAATTCTCTTTTTGTCCTCACTACACAACTTGGCAGATCTCAGTTCCCCAAACAGAATCACTGCGACAGTGACTACAGCCATGAAATCTGAAGATGATTGCTTCTTGGCAGGAAAACTGACAAACCTAGACAATGTATTGAAAAGCAGAGATATTACTCTGCTGACAAAGGTCCGTATAATCATGACTGTGGTCTTCCCAGTGGTCATGTATGGTTGTAAGAGCTGGACTGTAAAGGCAGAACACCAAGGAGTTGATGCCTTTGAACTGTGGTGCTGGAAATGACCCCTGAAAGTCCCTTGGACAGCAAGGAGATCAAACCAGTCAATCTTAAGGGAAATCAATTCTGAAAACTTGTTGGAAGGACCAATGCTGAAGCTGGAATTTCAGGATTTTGGTCATCTGATGCGAATACCCGGCTTATTGGAAGAGTCCCTGAGACTGGGAAAGATTGAGGACAGAAGGAGAAGAGGGTGTCAGAGGATGAGATGGCTGGATGGCATCACCAATGCAGTGGACATAAACTTGAGCAAACTTCGTTAGATGGTGAGGGACAGGGAGTCCTGGTGTGCTGCAGTCCGTGGGTTTGCAAAGAATCTGACAACTGTGTGGCTGAACAACAACAAATGATATTTTGAATAGTGTGATTGTATTGATAAAAGGTCTATATAAATAGAAAGTAGACTGTATCCCAAACTTATATCAAAGTTACTTAGGTCTGGGAGTGACTTTTATTTTCTTTTTACTTTTCATAATGAAAAGTAATTTTTGATGGTTTGAAATGGGTCCCAGAAATAGAATCTTACTATATCTGATAATGCTTTTAGCAAATAAGATTTCACTTTATAAACATTTCAATTTACATAGGAATTAACTTAAGTCTCCCCTGTATTCCTGTAGGACATGTACTGGGACCGTGTCTTATGTGCTTAGGCACTCAGTCATGTCTGACTCATTGCGACCCCATGGACTGTAGCCAACCAGTCTCCTCTGTCCATGGGAATTCTCCAGGCAGGAATACTGGAGTGGGTTGCCCTGCCCTCCTCCAGGTCATCTTCCCAACCCAGAGATCAAACCCAGGTCTCTTGCATTGTGGGTGGATTCTTGACCATCTGAGCCAGGGAAGCCTGTCATAGTCTTATACCTACCTTTTTATATGCTTTTACATATAGAGGCACTCAGCAAGTGTTTATGAGCTTAAACTAGTTGTGATCATCCCAAGAAGGCCTCATTATTACTTTTTAATATTACCATGTTATTCTGTGAATTTCTAAGCCATTGTGCTACAAAAGCACACCAAAATAAACTTACAGTAAAAACATATGCTGTTATAGAAATAGTTAGAAATCATTAGTTTCCCATTATATTTCATGTTCTTATTTTTAATATTTTTGGGTTGAACCCAATACTTTGCTTAATGTTTGTTAAAAATATATGTTATGTGAAATTTGCATATAGTGTCATATAACAATTAGCCTGACATCTTTGTCTAAGGAGAAGATCAAGATAGTGATTACATATCACCAGACTTGCATGTGTAACAAAGCAAATTCCTTTCTAGTTTATGTTTGAAGTGTTTTTAAGTCTCAGTAATATTTTTAAGATAATACACCTTTATATGAAATAACAAAAAACTTGGTTCAGGCATTATAGAAAAACATCTCAAATTATTTTAAGACAAATGTTGAAATAGTACTGTATAAAAATGGTTTGATTAATCTTATTTTTGCTGTTTCAGATTATATATGAACAGGAAGGGGTCTATATTCACTCATCTTTGGGAAAGACCAATGACCAGGACAGCTTGATTTCAGGAATATTACGTGTTTTAGAAAAGGTATGTTTCTAGTAAAGACTTTATTTAACAGTTGTTTAAATAAATTTTTTAAAATAATTGTTTGAATTAATAATAATTAGGACATTATCAGCAAGTTTGAATTTCACATATAAGATAAAATTATATAATTGAACAGTGGTTGTAAATTTAACATGAAAGTGATGTTAGAAATAAAATTCTTCAGATAAGTCAGTAAAATGGCATGGAATATTTTAAAATTTACTATGTAAAAGTTACAGTAATGTAATTTTTTATAATGAAAATTGGAATTTAGAAATCTGCATATTGCTTGTTGTCAAATAGTGATTATTTACATATGATATGCATATTAAGGTGCTAATAAATTTAAGAGGTTAAAAATTCATTTTGGGGGCTTCCCTAGTAGTCCAGTAGTTAAGAATCTGAGCTTCCACTGCAAAGGGCACGGGTTCAGTCCCTGATCAGGGAACTAAGGTCCTGCATGCCCTGTGGTACAGCCCCCCCACCAAAAATTTCACTTTTGGTTCAGGGAATTAACTATAGGTGACTGAAGATACTGCTGAGGAATAAATATGGTTAATAATTTTTTTTTCTAGGATGCTGAAGTAATAGTGGACTGGAGACCATTGGATGATGCATTAGATTCTTCTAGTATTCTCTATGCTGGGAAGGTATTTAAGGAAGAAATACATAACTAAAGGAACGACATTTTTAAATAAAAGCTTTATTATGATATAATTCATATACCATAAAGTTCACTCTTTTAAAGGACGTAATTCAGTTTCTTTCGTATATTTACAGAATTGTATAACCATCACCAGTAACCAACTTCAAAACATTTCTATTCCAAAAAAGCAGTCACCTCTCATTCCCACTTAACTCTAGTACTCTTCACTCATTAATTTACTGTCTGTCTCTGAGGATTTGCTTATTGTGGACATTTTATCTGAATGGAGTCATATAATACGTAGTTTTTTGTGACTGTCTTCTTTCATAATGTTTTCAAGGTTCATCCATGTTCTAGCACCTATCTGTTCTCTCCTTTTTTTTCTTTTTGCTGAATAATACTGCGTTTATGGATGTGTGCCCTATTTTATTTATTCATTTATCATTTGATGAACATTGGGTTGTTTGCATCTTCAGGCTAATATAAATAATGCTGCTGTGCATGATCAGGTTCAAATTTCTGTGTGGACATATTTTCCTTGAAAACCTAGGAACGGGATAGTTGGATTAATTTATATTTACTATGTCTAATGTGTTGAGTTCTCGCTGTGGAAGGTAGGGGTTTAGCTCTGTCTTATTTCTTAACTCACCTTGAAACTATGGCTCAGTTGTCCACATTTCTTCTCAAAGTATTAATCATACAGACGATCTAATTTTACCTTCTTAGAGACATTTCTTGCAGAATTTTCTAACAAGTTCCTCCTGAACTGGCTGCTCTTTTGGTTTGCTGTGCAGCAGTTGTCCTGGGGGTTCCTTTCGCCTCTCTCCCGTATTTTAATCCCTGTTTCCTGTCTCCTGTGCTGTCTTCTCTTTTGGTTTACTCTCTAGTTTTGGTGTACCTCCAGTGCTTCCTGAGAAAAAGCATGTATGAGACCAAAAAATCTCTGTTTTCAGACTTTTTTTTTATCCCTCTATGAACATTTGGGTTGAGCTATCAGTTCTGAATTAATGACTGGCTGGCGTAGAATTATAATTTGAAAATTACCCCCATATTTTTGGAAGTTACTATCTTTACATTTCACTTATTTCTTTTATTAATGTTAAGTCTAATGTATTTGAATCCTGATCCTTGCTATATTTTTTTCCTCTTTAGAAGTTTTTAGAATTACCTTTTTGTTTCTAGTATTGTAGATGTCATGGAAATGTGCCCTTGTGGTCCTTTTTATCCTCTGTGTGGGTGCTTGATAGGCCTTTTTAATGTGAAAACTTGTATCTTTTAGTTTTTAGAAAATGTTCTTGAATTTTTTTAGTGGTGGTTTCTTCTTCCTGTCCATTTTCTACTTTCATTCTTTCTGGAACCCTTTACATGTTTTAAATCGGTCCTGTAGCATTTTAATAGTTTACTATTTTCTAATTCTTTGTATATGTATATATTATTTTCTAGGAAATTTCTTTAGTCTTATGTTTCAACTTGTTTGGAACCATTTTCATCTTTGCTGTTTTTTAAATTTTGAATGCATCTTGTTCAGTTCAGCTCAGTCGTGTCCGACTCTTTGCGACCCCATGAATCGCAGCGCTCCAGGCCTCCCTGTCCATCACCAACTCCCGGAGTTTACCTAAATTCATGTCCATCACATTGGTGATGCCATCCAGCCATCTCATCCTCTGTCGTCCCCTTCTCCTGCTGCCTATCCCTCCCAGCATCAGGGTCTTTTCCAATGAGTCAACTCTTCGAATGAGGTGGCCAAAGTATTGGAGTTTCAGCTTCAGCATCATTCCTTCCAATGAACACCCTGGACTGATCTCCTTTAGGATTGACTGGTTGGATCTCCTTGCAGTCCAAGGGACTCTTCAAGAGTCTTCTACAACAACACAGTGTAAAAGCATCAATTCTTCGGTGCTCAGCTTTCTTTGTCCCTTTTCCCTCCTTTAAAAGAAAAATTGTATCTTGTTCTTCATGGATGTTATTCATCCAGATTCTCTTGTTTCTGAGGAATTTAAGGTTAATTTTTTAGATGTTTTCATTTCTGTATATAGTCCACTTTCTCTAATTCACTGTCTTTCCCCTTGTTTCATTTAGACTTTTATCATTTATTGTAGACACTTGCCTTTGTTCGGTGATCTTTGTATTGTGATGCTAATAAACAGCACATACGAAAAACTGATCATACTCTCAGTGTATGGATAGGTTTGTTGATAGTTGGGACTCGGTGACCTGGCTAGGCTGTTTCCTTGGGGAATCCCTAATGTTGAAACCTGAGTCTTTTTTCTTGAGTTGGTCATTTGTCAGTGAAGAGTCTAGAGGTTTCTGCCTGAAGAGGTAAAACTGGATTCTACTGTTCTGGGAACTGAGTGGAGGAAGAGAGCTGGGAGTCTTGGCACTCATTTGATGAACTTTTGATTCATTGTCCCGTTTTCAGTGTATTATCTCTTTGCTCAGTGTCCCTGGTTACTTGTAATCCAGATAGAATCTGTTTTACCTTTTCCAATGAATAAACCTCCAGCCTCTGAACCTTTTGTTAATAGTCCTTTTTTCAGCTTGACCTTTATCCTAGTTTTCCAGAAGTGCTGATTCACCAGGTCCAAGCCTTTGGGTGGGGTTGGATTCTGTAAGTGCTGCTTAGCTTTCCTCTTTGTTAGTAGTGATGGTAGTAAAGGTTGCATTTTTTAAATTGGGCAAATATGGGGGACTCCCTGAGAAGTGACATTTGTGAAAGGACTCTGAGGAAAAAGCACTCCACCTTATAATTTCATTCATCCAGTTTTTTTCCGCCCTATTCTTCAGTCTGTTTCTATTTTTTATAATATATTCCTGTTCCTATAAAATCTTTTTTCCATTTTTGAAAAGAATTACACTAGTAATCCACATTGTAAGAATTCGAATAATAGAAAGTTGAAGCCTTCCTTGACTAGAACCCCATCTCTCATCTGTCCCTGTTTACTGTGTATCTTTCCAGATTTTTATCAGTACACATTTCCAACCTTATCTATGTAGCTGTCTATATCCATTCATTCCTCCATCTTCCCTGGTTTTCTCCAGTGTGTTTCTCATTATGTGTGTTCCATGCAGTTGTTACACTGCATACATTGTTTCAGGGTTTCCTTTTATTTACTTTTACATATTGAACATAAATACACATGAACAGATATCAATCTTTAAACTTCTATGTAGCATTTTATTGGCTACCCCTAGTTTATTTACTTACTCTTTCATTGATGGATAAGCTATTTTCAGCTTTTCACTTTTACAAGCAATGTTATGATGAGAATTCTTGTATCTGCCTCTTTGTATACATGTGTACATAATGTAGGTAAAGTTATTGTGAAATATGCATATTTTAAATTTTAATAAATTTGACTCAATTTTCATTTCAGTCAGCACTTACTATCCCTATTATCAACCGCGTGAGATAGCATTTCCTCACACTGTCTTCTGTGTTTTTATTTTTTAATTGAAGGGGGCATGAAAGCTGAAATTCATCTTGCTTCTCTTTGTTTCTGAAGTTGGACTTCTTTCTTTGTCACTTCATGTTTCTTCTTTGATTTGCTTGTTCATGCCATTTCCTTTTCNCTTTTGTTAATAGTCCTTTTTTCAGCTTGACCTTTATCCTAGTTTTCCAGAAGTGCTGATTCACCAGGTCCAAGCCTTTGGGTGGGGTTGGATTCTGTAAGTGCTGCTTAGCTTTCCTCTTTGTTAGTAGTGATGGTAGTAAAGGTTGCATTTTTTAAATTGGGCAAATATGGGGGACTCCCTGAGAAGTGACATTTGTGAAAGGACTCTGAGGAAAAAGCACTCCACCTTATAATTTCATTCATCCAGTTTTTTTCCGCCCTATTCTTCAGTCTGTTTCTATTTTTTATAATATATTCCTGTTCCTATAAAATCTTTTTTCCATTTTTGAAAAGAATTACACTAGTAATCCACATTGTAAGAATTCGAATAATAGAAAGTTGAAGCCTTCCTTGACTAGAACCCCATCTCTCATCTGTCCCTGTTTACTGTGTATCTTTCCAGATTTTTATCAGTACACATTTCCAACCTTATCTATGTAGCTGTCTATATCCATTCATTCCTCCATCTTCCCTGGTTTTCTCCAGTGTGTTTCTCATTATGTGTGTTCCATGCAGTTGTTACACTGCATACATTGTTTCAGGGTTTCCTTTTATTTACTTTTACATATTGAACATAAATACACATGAACAGATATCAATCTTTAAACTTCTATGTAGCATTTTATTGGCTACCCCTAGTTTATTTACTTACTCTTTCATTGATGGATAAGCTATTTTCAGCTTTTCACTTTTACAAGCAATGTTATGATGAGAATTCTTGTATCTGCCTCTTTGTATACATGTGTACATAATGTAGGTAAAGTTATTGTGAAATATGCATATTTTAAATTTTAATAAATTTGACTCAATTTTCATTTCAGTCAGCACTTACTATCCCTATTATCAACCGCGTGAGATAGCATTTCCTCACACTGTCTTCTGTGTTTTTATTTTTTAATTGAAGGGGGCATGAAAGCTGAAATTCATCTTGCTTCTCTTTGTTTCTGAAGTTGGACTTCTTTCTTTGTCACTTCATGTTTCTTCTTTGATTTGCTTGTTCATGCCATTTCCTTTTCTCTTTTGATATTTGTTGATTTCTAAGTACATTGGTGGGGTTATTTTTATATTCTGGATGTTTTCCTGTCATCTTCTATGTATTTTAGAAAGATTTTATAAGTTTTGCTTATCATAACTTGTGTGTAGTATCTTTTGTTGACTAGAAGTTAAATTTTTTGATTTAGTCACATTATTAATGTTGCATTTTAGATTTTTTTATTTAGGTTTTTGGTTGTTTTTTTGTTTTAGTCTCTTTTAAAACAAAGTTCTTTAGGACTAAACGTAGATATGTTATTTGTAGCTTTTAGGTAATTTTGATAAGAGAAATATAGCAACAAGTGATGATGACTTCAATAAGTGGCTGCTATTGGCTGTTTTCCTCAAATAACTTGAAGTCTGAGGGTTTGGAGTTCTTCGCAATATTTTTCTTGCTTTTTCTGTAGGTGGCTGTTACATTTTTACCAACATAGCTTCATTGAAAGCAGGAAGTAGGGGCAAAGGGATAAGGCTTTTATTGGGAAAAATCAAAGCATTCCCAAGGCCTATTGTTGACTTAGCTTATATGTCACTGATAACTCTATTTGCAGGAGAGTCTGGACATGCTTTTCTTTTTTTGTTAACTTGAGCAAGGGAGAAAGGATAGGAAATGACATTCAGTTTTCCCACCAGTGATGTCTGCCACAACCTACAAACTTAATTTATATAGAAGCTGAGAAGACATTGTTGATTGAAGTTCTAGTCTTAGTCCCTAAATATTTTATATGTTATAATTATTTTAGGACTCCAGCTCAGTTGTAGAATGGACCCAGGCCCCAAAAGAAAGAGCTCATCGAGTAGCGGAACATCTGAACAGTTACGAAGCAGAGTGGGACATGGTTAATACAGTGTCATTTAAGAAGAAACCACATACTAATGGAGGTATGACGTCAATCTTTTGAAATCTTAAACTGATTTGCTACAGTATAAATGAAAGTGCAAAGAAGATGGTTTCATGCTTCTTAGAGGAAGGATGATTTGGTGCTTTGATTAATATGTGTAACTCATGTTTTTATTCCTTTATCATCTTTTTGTTGCCTTGGTTGTGACTTCATAAAGTACTTGTTCTATTTATTAATGGCATAAAATAGAAACACTTTAAAAATTGCTTTGGTTGTCTCTCATGTACATTTTTCATAATCTTGTAGAATTTTTAAAAAGTCATGTTATTTTGATTCTAAAGCACCAGGGGGAGATGGAGGATATCACTACACCATATCGTTCTAATTTCAGTGTTTATTGGAATCATCACAGCTCATTGCTGTCTCCCCTTTATATATATGTTCAGTGACTATTCTCCTTTATATATAAATTTATGTTTGCTGTGTGGTGACTGTCTACATGTAGATAACAAGAAAGAGCCAAGCCAGCAGTCCGGTGGAACACATACATATACTATCCCAGATACAAGCTCGCTAGCCTGTCTGATGTGGCCAGCTTACTGGAGGTCTCTAAAAAGTACTAAACACTCTAAATTAAAGTTACATTTTTTGTTTTGTTTTGATTTCTTTGTATTTCATAACTAATAGGATATTTGACCTTTTAATGATTTTGGTGTGAATTTAGGATTTATCAGCATTTTACCATAGTCAAAAAGGCTAGCCAAGGTTTACAAGAATATTGTTGCTATGTTTAATATATGTATTGCTATGTTAATATAAGTAAAATAGATTTTCATATGGGGAATCATTCTCACATACAGTAGTTACACTTTGTATTATATCATTTCTTGGGAACAATAGCAACTAAGAAATAGTAAATCACAAGCTTTTTTTTTTTTTTTTTAACAGTCAGCTCATGCATATATTAGGCAAACAAAAAATAGCAATTCACATAAACCAGCCCTGAAGGTTTAATCTAGAGAAGTTAAAAATCCCTCACATGCTAAATATACTAAAATCCTGTGGTTTTCTTTTCATAACATTTTTACATTGTTCTGATAAGAACCTTCCCTGTAGAATAGGAATGCCAAAAAAAAAAAAAAAAGGCATAGATGCATGGTGGTTTAGTCACTAAGGCATGTCCTCCTCTCGTGACCCCGTGGACTGTAGCCTACCAGGCTCCTCTGTCCATGGCATTCTTCAGACAAGAATACTAGAGTGGGTTGCCATTTTCTTCTCCAGGGGATCCTCCCAACCTAGAGATCGAACCCACTTCTCTTACATCTCCTGCATTGACAGGCGGGTTCTTTACCACTAACACCACCTAGGAAGCCTATGAACTAGGGCTAGCTTTCTTATATAGAAATACAGTAGTCCAAATGAGTAGGTTGAAACCTCAAGAAAGAGCCTAGTTATGAAAAGAAAACCACAGAATTTTAGTATATTTAGCATTTGAGAGATCTTTAACTTCTCTAGATCAGACCTTCAGAATTGGTTTATGTGAATTGCTATTTTTTGCTGCCTATTATTGCGAAATCCTTGAAAATGAAAAAGTTATAGAAATGAGCAAAATGAATGAATTTCAGAATTTCATAAAAGAAGCAGTACATGTTTGAGGAAAATATCTGACAGTAAACATCTTTTTAGATTAATGGTTTTTAACTTTGGCTGTGCATTGAAATCACATGGGGAAGTTAAGCTTTTAAAAAAACTACCAGTTGGGACTTCCTTGGTGGTTCAGTGGTTGGAAGACTCTGTGCTCCCACTGCAGGGCACAGGTTTGATCCCTGGTTGGGGAACTAAGGTCCTGGATCCTGCATGCTGTGCTCCATGGCAAAAAAAACAAATATCAAAAAAGTACCAGTACTTGGGTTTCATCCAGCAGATTAAATCATCCTCTGGAGATGGAGCCCAGGTATCTGTATTTTTCAGAAGTTCTCCTGGTGATTTTAGTGTTCAGAGTTGAGAATGTCTGTGTAACAGCATACTGCATAGCTTAGCAAGAAACAGACATAAATACTGCTTGTTATCTTGGCACTGTATTATGCCTTGTAAAGAGCCTTTATTAGGTAATTATTAAAAGTTAAGGACACGTTTTCTTTTTCTTTGTTCTCTACACTACTTAAAACATTTTGTGATAGCAGTAAGAAATATATTGCACAGTAAGACCCAGTGTGCAAACACATGTACATATTTAACAGAACAAGGAGTTAATGAAGTACGTGTATTCCATTTCTTCCCATTCCATCTCATCTTATCCTCGACTTAACCTCATCCAGTCATGTTTCATAAAAACTGCTTCTTAAGACATTTTCTAATCTTAATGTTTCAGAATTTAAAATTAGGCCGTTAAATTTTTGTTCATTTTTGAAAAGCAGTTTTTCAAATAAAATTTTTAATTTTATCATTATAACCTTCATATTTTAAAACTTTTTTGTGTGTGATTTACAGAGGAAAAGTTGGAGCAAACCTTAAAAAAATTGACTACTGGAAACTTTTTTAAAGTTTATATTTCTTAGGAAATACTGCTGAGTCTTTGTTTTTATATTTTAGAGCAAATATTTTGAAAGTACATCTTTCCAGAACAACAGACTGCCATGATGTTCTGGAAACCTGTTCAAGTGAAATGTCATGACCTTCATGTTAATTCTGTTTAAGACAAACGGAAACTTACTATTTTATTCACTTTTCTGCTGTTGTAGCTAGTTTTCCCTCGTCAGTGTGTTAGAGGTATTTTTTACATGTATTTAGTAACATGGTAGGTTCATCAGAAGTAATTAGTTTTCTTTACCTTTCTCTTAAGGAGAAAGAAGGAAATTTTGGGTTAACTCTTAGGCTTTGTTTAGTTTTCTTCTGTTAACAATTTCTAGTTCTGGCTAGCTTGTGTTGGTAGACCAGATTGCACATTACTTTTCTGTTGACTTGGTACTAGGTTGTTGTTCTATTTAACACACCTTTGAATACCTATTATGTGCTAGTCACTTTTCTAAGCACTGGGCATATGGCTGTGAACAGAATTAAGTTCTTGTTTTCAGGAAACTTACACTCTAGTAAAGGGACTTCTACAATTGACTTGTAATGTTTCTTTCATCGTTTATCAGAGCTTTAAGTGAGAAAATGTGTGAGGCATTTTCTGTTGTATTTAGTATATCATGTGTTTCTCTTCCATTAACGAGAGAAAATCTATAAAATTTTTACTTTGGGAGTATGCACAAACTTCTGATAGTTCGTATAGTCTGCATATATTATTTAATATTCTTCATATGATATTCTTGCATTACTTTGGATTAAATACTTTTTGTGTAATTTAAGAACTTAATTTAAAAATTGTATCTAGTTTCTCACTGTTGTTTTGCTTTGAAAATATTTTTGTCTTTGTAGATAATCTAGTAGTATGAATCCTTTATAGGTAGTCCAGATACATTCATATATCGGTGATGCATGTTAGAATTCTAGAATTGTTCTCACTTTACTGTTTGTTTGTAATGATGTTATGAGCACTGTAATATAAATTCCAGTGAAACATGATGTGTAGTAAAGCAGGCACATAGTACTAAATCTGTTATCAGCCTTGGATATGAGTTCACCATCTGAATAGAAAGTCAGCAGGTCATTGCGTAGATAAGTTACTTTAGCCTTTGTGGACTTTTTTTCAGTGATACTTGTTAAAGGTATCACTTGATCACATGCCTGTGAAAGAGTGATGGTGTCTGCATTCCCTGCAGGCAGAGGTTTCTGTAAGGTGTAGATTCCTCTGTGTCAGTTTAGGAGATCTTGTTGGAGGTGACGGAGCTGTAATGTTCCTGACTGTATAAGAAGGTGACATACATTCAGGTCAGTACTGACTGATCTACCCTTTGATTAATTTAAGTTCTGTAAGCAAATATTATCTATGTGTTTATCTTTGTGGAATTGATAGTGTTGGGAAAGAATTAGTGACAATTTTAAAAAACAGGATAGTATGACACTTCTTATGAAATTACATTCAAGAAAGGGTTTTTTAAGATTTCAGAAGCTTTCCTGCTTAAGATCTGAGTTAAAATGTTAAAATGACATTTTTAGATAAGAAATTAATTGTAAGTATTAGAGAGCATTTTTTCCTTTGTTCTTTACATTTTTATTTAAATAATCCTTAAATTGCTTGTTATTGATTATGATAATTATTCACAAACCTAGGATTTTAAGCCTCTCTAAAGAGCCCAAATACTAGGAAATGCTTTATTTTACATAGCTATAGTCTGATTTGAACTGAAGTCTTAATTTAGTAAAAGGTTGATTTTAGCAGTGATATTGAATGTGTTCATTCTTTTTGAAGCATTCACAACTTGATTACCTTTTCATCCTCAATTTCCCACTGTTTTGTGGGTTTTTGCAAATGTTAGTCTGTGTATTCACTCCAGTGTTACTTTTTATATTGGCATACTTTTACCTTCACTCAGTGTAGTCTGCTAAAAATAATTGCAAAAGGATGAGAGGAATAAAGGTTGGTTTTTGTTTTAAATGCACTGTTGAAGTGCATCATTTGTTTTTGAGGGAAGTGGAGAGGATGAATATTTATTATTTGCTGTATGCATGACACCATAGTAGTTAGTTGACAAGTATTATCTTCTTAATTCTTAGAATAACACTGGGAGGTAAGTATAATTATCTCCATTATACAGATGAAGAAACTACGACTCAGAGAGATTCAATTATTTGCCCCAAATCATTCAGTTAGTAAGATGGTGGTGTTGCAGTTTGAATCCAGCCTACCTGCTTCTAAAGCCACTATCATTGTGAGTCAAAGCTGATATTTTAAATAAGGATAGCATTTTTTTTCAAATTTGTATGCAGTAAGGTAATTATTTTAAAGGCTATTCTTTACAGAAAATGTTGCCATTTCTAATATAGGTGGAAGCCATGGTAATATGAATGCTGCACTTATTCCCTAGGTTCAACAAATTTCTGTTAGGCAGTTGTGAAGAGTGCTGTCAGTACCTTTTAAAAAGGTGAACAAAAATATTTTGCCCCACTTTCTTGTTTTTAAGATGCTCCAAGTCATAGAAATGGGAAAAGCAAATGGTCATTCCTGTTCAGTTTGACAGACCTGAAATCAATCAAGCAAAACAAAGAGGGTATGGGCTGGTCATATTTGGTATTCTGTCTAAAGGATGACGTCGTTCTCCCTGCTCTGCACTTTCATCAAGGAGACAGCAAACTACTGATTGACTCTCTTGAAAAATATGTGGCATTATGTGAGTAAGTATCAAATTATTTTCTGCTTACTGAAACTGGATTGTTGTGTTGGTTCCAAGGCAAACTATTTTCACTTGTTGGGTATCAGTGACCCATGTGTGTATTAGGGGACAAGCAGCTTTGTTCTTTCTGGAATGCTAACTATTTTGGATGAATGAATAACATTTTGCCAGTTTAGTAATTTGGGTCTGCAGTGTATCACCTTATTACTGCTTTAAAGAAAAAAATGATCCAGTATTTCTAATACACATTTAAATGAATGATGATACATCAATAGTTAATGGGTTATATATTTACCAATTTTACCTTTTATGTAGTTTCTCTTTAAGAGTTTGATTTGTAGTGTTACAGATTTAAGACAGGCAAATTTAAGGCCTTTATAAAATTATTCTAAATGTGGAAGTTAGGGCATTCTCACTTTCTAAAAATCTTGTGTCTTAAATTTGTTTATGCAAGTGTGTGTGTGCGCACATAAGTTTTTCTCGCTTTCACTCTCCACAAATACATTTTTGATATCTACTATGTTCTCAGTACTGTGCTGGTTGTTTGATATTTAGAAGTGAACAAAACAGGCATGTTCTGGATATCTGTGAGTTTATGGTCTGTAGAAGGTGGCTGATCAGTAAATAGCAGTAAAACTCAAGAACTAAGATGGAGGAAGTACAAGGAAGGGAGGAACGGTACTTCAGATGGGGAGTTGGGTAGGTATTAGGGAAGACTTTGTGGAGGAGGTAATGTTTAGGTTGAAACCTGACAGATGAGTGAACATTAGCACGAAAGGGAAGGAGATGCTTAGAGCAGAGGGAAGAACATACAGCATGCTGTAATCAGGGAGCAGGGCACTTCAGTACCACAGGTCTGCATCATGGGAGAAGGGAGGACACCAGATTTAAAGATGAGGCCAGAGAGCTGAGTGAAGGACCTTGCCAGTCATGTTAGCAGGTCATTCCAGTCATCTAGAGGAGCTAATGGCAACCCACTCCAGTGTTCTTGCCTGGAGAATCCCAGGGACGGGGGAGCCTGGTGGGCTGCCGTCTACAGGGTCGCACAGTTGGAGACGACTGAAGCGACTTAGCAGCAGAAGGGCTAATGGTGGCATGAACCAGGAGAGCGACAGGAAAGAAGTATTGGAGGAGTATTTAGTGTTAAGAGTTTGCTATTGATGGGATATGTGGAGGTGAAAGAAGGGAGAAGTTGAGATTTTTAGTTTGGGAAACTGTAAGGATGATTGTTAACTTTATTAATATTAATGCCCTCACTTTAATAGAGAAACATCATGCCTAAATGTAGATTATGTAAAGCTAGGAGTGATCCAGAAGCTGAGAGATACTGTTTTCAGCATGGAAAATTCTCCTCCCTTGCATGTTGACCACCTCTGGCTGGCACTGGGCATGCTGATGAGTACCTGTAACCATGAGAAAGTAAAATTTGGTTGGTGCAATGTGGTCTTGGATCTTGAACTGAGAAACTGTGAATAGTCTACCACGCATGAGGTTAAGTGGATTTCAGAAAGAGCATGGTCATAACTAGGGCAGAAGGCTTGGCTCTTTGGGGGTTTTAGCATCATAGCAAGCTCCTTTCGCTCACTTTTGGAATGTAACTGTTAAGAGTGAGGTGAGCTGAGACTGTTGGTTGACACGTACTCCCTGCAGTGAAGTGGTAGTCCCTCCCTATCCTAGTAAGATCGTATTTTGGAGAACTAGGCTTAGTTTTAAACACTGCATTTAAATATATTAGA
Organism: Raphicerus campestris; assembly: GCA_006410735.1. Classification (NCBI taxonomy): domain Eukaryota; kingdom Metazoa; phylum Chordata; class Mammalia; order Artiodactyla; family Bovidae; genus Raphicerus; species Raphicerus campestris. The sequence continues at coordinate 757,817 of SJYW01001686.1, forward strand.
CTAACTCTACTACTTGGAAAAGATGACTAGTATAATGAGAGGGATCAAAATGATATCATGAAAAACACTAGAAGGATGTGGGGATTTTACTTAAGAAGAATTTAATGCTGTACCATTAAATAAAACCCAAGCTTCTTATGCTCAGTGACCTGCTCTATATTAGCTCTGTTTATTTCTTAAACCTCATTTCATACTATTCTCTTCTATATTCTAGTCACATGGTTTTCTCTCAGTTCCTGAAATGCCTTAAACTCTTTCTTAAGTGTTGTATGTATGTGTTTCTTTTGCTTAGATTCTTCTCTCTTATCTCCGAGGTCTCAGTTTAATGTCACTTCTTCAGAGGAGCTTTTTTGGATCTTAGTCTCCTGTTTAATGTAGGTTCCCACTCCCATGACTTTTTGTTTTCTTACTCCTTTGTTTGCTTCCTTCATGGCCCTTAACAGAATGAAATAATTTTGTCTGATTAGTTAGTTCAGTCGCTCAGTCGTGTCCGACTGTTTGTGACCCCATGAATTGCAGCATGCCAGGCCTCCCTGTCCATCACCATCTCCCGGAGTTCACTCAGACTCATGTCCATCAAGTCTGTGATGCCATCCAGCCATCTCATCCTTGGTCGTCCCCTTCTCCTCCTGCCCTCAATCCCTCCCAGCATCACAATCTTTTCCAATCAGTCAGCTCTTCACATGAGATGGCCAGAGTACTGGAGTTTCAGCTTTAACATCATTCCTTCCAAAGAAATCCCAGGACTGATCGCTTTCAGAATGGATTGGTTGGACCTCCTTGCAGTCCAAGGGACTCTCAAGAGTCTTCTCCAACGCCACACTTCAAAAGCATCAATTCTTCAGTGCTCAGCCTTCTTCACAGTCCAACTCTCACATCCATACATGACCACAGGGAAAACCATAGCCTTGACTAGACGGACCTTAGTCGGCAAAGTAATGTCTCTGCTTTTGAATATACTGTCTAGGTTGGTCATAACTTTTCTTCCAAGGAGTAAGCGTCTTCTAATTTCATGGCTGCAGTTACCATCTGCAGTGATTTTGAAGCCCCCCAAAATAGTCTGACACTGTTTCCACTGTTTCCCCATCTATTTCCCATGAAGTGATGGGACTGGAGGCCATGATCTTCGTTTTCTGAATGTTGAGCTTTAAGCCAACTTTTTCACTCTCCTCTTTCACTTTCATCAAGAGGCTTTTGAGTTCCTCTTCACTTTCTGCCATAAGGGTGGTGTCATCTGCATATCTGAGGTTATTGATATTTCTCCTGGCAGTCTCGATTCCAGCTTGTGTTTCTTCCAGTCCAGTGT
>SJYW01001686.1:763971-847247 GCA_006410735.1 Raphicerus campestris
CATAAGGGTGGTGTCATCTGCATATCTGAGGTTATTGATATTTCTCCTGGCAGTCTCGATTCCAGCTTGTGTTTCTTCCAGTCCAGTGTTTCTCATGATGTACTCTGTATAGAAGTTAAATAAGCAGGGTGACAATATACAGCCTTGACGTACTCCTTTTCCTATTTGGAACCAGTCTGTTCCATGTCTAGTTCTAACTGTTGCTTCCTGGCCTGCATACAGATTTCTCAAGAGGCAGGTCAAGTGGTCTGGTATTCCCATCTCTTTCAGAATTTTCCACAGTTTCTTGTGATCCACACAGTCAAAGGCTTTGGCATAGTCAATAAAGCAGAAATAGATTTTTTTCTGGAACTCTCTTGCTTTTTTGATGATCCAGTGGATGTTTGTCTGATTATTTCTGTTATATTCTACTCTAGATATAAGCCCTTAAAGGGAGGGATTGTATCTATCTTGTTTACATTTTCTCCTGAATTCCTAACAAGAGTGCCTGGCATGTAGTATTTGTGCAGTAAATCTTAGTTGCATGAATAAATGTCATGGTACTTACCAGTTCTATGAATAATTTTGAAAGCATTGTTAAATAAACTGGACTCCAAAGATAAATAGATAAATTAGAAGGGAATAGCTCCAGAAATAGAAATTAGAAAAAAATAGCTCAAGAGATTGAGTTTTCTGTCCTGGATGAGTTCAAGTATAGACTCAGTAATCACTTAGGTGCTTAAAAGAGAATGCTGCTGCTAAGTCACTTCAGTCGTGTCCAACTCTGTGTGACCCCATAGATGGCAGCCCACTAGGCTCTCCTGTCCCTGGGATTTTCCAGGCAAGAACACTGGAGTGGGTTGCCATTTCCTTCTCCAGTGCATGAAAGTGAAAAGCGAAAAGGAAGTTGCTCAGTCATGTCTGACTCTTTGCGACCCCATGGACCGCAGTCTACCAGGCTCCTCTATCCATGGGATTTTCCAGGCAAGAGTACTAGAGTGGGGTGCCATTGCCTTCTCTATAAAAGAGAATATGTACCTTAAATATGTGTTCTTGATGTTTTAATGAAGGTGGTAAGTGAAACTATGTTTCCTTCTCTGTATTTGTAAACAAGAGAAGTAAATATAAGAATCGGACAGACTGTGATAAAAATAACATTATTGGTGAGTCTTGGATATGTAGCCTCATATAATAATTTAGCCCAAATCGTTGTTGAATTCATCCTGCTACCACTTTTGGGCAATCACAGTTCTCCCTAGTGAGGGCAGACCACTTACAAAATGAATGAGAGCAGGCTAGAAGCCACCATCTCCCTTGGCAGGCGGATCCAAGAAGTAAAGAGAGCCTGGAAGGGGCTATGCCACATGTGCACCTTCCTCTTTTCTGGCCTCAGCAGTCAGATATGTCTCTACTAGATGTATGTGTGTCCACCTGAAAGCAGGAAGCCATGGGAATGGTGTTCCCCTCTTTTTCATTCAACAGGGTTGTTTTTTTTTTTTTTTCTTCCCACTGAGGACCCACCATGTCCTAGACATCATACTAAGTGGCGGTAAGAGCACTTAGTTAAAAGAGATATGGTCTCTGTCTTCGTGGAGTTTGTACTATTTGCAGGAAAGACAAACACTGCTTATACAAATAAATGTAAATTTTCAGCTGTTAAAGTGCTATGAATTGAAAATTTAGCACAATGAAATATAGAATATAATAGGATAGTATATAAGTTTGTGCGTGAGTGTGTGTGTGTGTGTGTGTTGCTGCTACTAAGTCGCTTCAGTCGTGTCCGACTCTGTGTGACCCCATAGACGGCAGCCCACCAGGCTCCCCCATTCCTGGGATTCTCCAGGCAAGAACACTGGAGTGGGTTGCCATTTCCTTCTCCAATGCATGAAAGGAAAAGTGAAAGGTAAGTCGCTAAGTCATGTCTGACTCTTCGCTACCCCATGGACCGCAGCCTACCAGGCTCCTCCGTCCATGGGATTTTCCAGGCAAGAGTACTGGAGTGGGGTGCCATCGCCTTCTCTGTGTGTGTGTGTGTGTGTGTGTGTGTTACCAGTAATCAAAGCTCTGAGAGAGAATGAGATTAACTAGGGAGAGGATAAAATGGGACAGAATGTGAGCTTAAGTGATTAATTATAGTCTTTAATGACCTGGTCAAAGGGAAGACCCTAGCAGAGGAGTCTGACTCTGTATGCTTTGTTTTCTCTCTTCCCACCAGGGTTTATCACATTTGTGGTCAGCCAAGGATGTGACTGTTTCTAGGGGAGGAGATAGCAGTGTAAAATGAGTCCTTTAAAAGCTACATCCTTAATACCAGCCACTTCTCTATTGTGTATTCTCCTGTGACACTGGCGACCAATTTATTCTTTGCCCCTTAATAGCCTGAAATGTACATCAAAAATTTTATCCCCAAGGCCCCTCTGTACCCCAGGCAGAAAATAAGCACCCCCCTAATCTCTTTCCTATCATAAATTGTGCCCAATTACATTGTGTCATGTAGGTTACCAGAGATTGTATGCCGAGTCTAGGTGGTAGGATATTAGAAATTCCAGATAAACAATCACCAGTATAAAAATAAGTCACAAATTTGTATAAGCTATCTTCTATTATCAGATTCTTAAGGAGATACTAAAGGTTCTTGTTTTTATGTTCATAACTTAGGATCCAAATAAATGGAATTTCCAACTAAGTCCAAAGAAATGAAAATTCCCAACTATCCCCCATTTTTTACTTTATTAGGTTTCATTTCCTGTCTCTGGAGCAGTTATCCTAAGCAAAATGGTGTTCTCAGAGTCATGTTCCTATGGTCACAAATTGTTGTAGAGACCAGAAGAAGGAGAGTAGGTCGGGAAAAGCTTGATTTCAGCAGATTTACTGAGATCCTGGCCGCTGTGTTCCCAGGTCATCCTTCTTGTCTTCTGAGTTCTGAACATCAGTAGAGGTAGAATCACGCTACGTTGTCTTTTTTCTCTGATTAACCTAAATTAAGGAATGTGGCTTATATCTTCGGCCGTGGTGTCTTCCTAATACTCCCTGTAATGAATTAAGGGCCTTAACCATACAGGTGAAAGGAAATTGCAAATTTGCTAGTGAGATAAAGGCTGGGGCAGCTATGCACATTTCCTTCTTTCAGTTTTATCAAGTGGATCAGTCAACACAAAATAGGCCAGCTTCTTGAGACTTAATTAGCTTCTCAACTAGTTTTCTTAACTACTGGGATAAACAAATTGNTGAAAAGTGAAAGGTAAGTCGCTAAGTCATGTCTGACTCTTCGCTACCCCATGGACCGCAGCCTACCAGGCTCCTCCGTCCATGGGATTTTCCAGGCAAGAGTACTGGAGTGGGGTGCCATCGCCTTCTCCGTGTGTGTGTGTGTGTTACCAGTAATCAAAGCTCTGAGAGAGAATGAGATTAACTAGGGAGAGGATAAAATGGGACAGAATGTGAGCTTAAGTGATTAACTATAGCCTTTAATGACCTGGTCAAAGGGAAGACCCTAGCAGAGGAGTCTGACTCTGTATGCTTTGTTTTCTCTCTTCCCACCAGGGTTTATCACATTTGTGGTCAGCCAAGGATGTGACTGTTTCTAGGGGAGGAGATAGCAGTGTAAAATGAGTCCTTTAAAAGCTACATCCTTAATACCAGCCACTTCTCTATTGTGTATTCTCCTGTGACACTGGCGACCAATTTATTCTTTGCCCCTTAATAGCCTGAAATGTACATCAAAAATTTTATCCCCAAGGCCCCTCTGTACCCCAGGCAGAAAATAAGCACCCCCCTAATCTCTTTCCTATCATAAATTGTGCCCAATTACATTGTGTCATGTAGGTTACCAGAGATTGTATGCCGAGTCTAGGTGGTAGGATATTAGAAATTCCAGATAAACAATCACCAGTATAAAAATAAGTCACAAATTTGTATAAGCTATCTTCTATTATCAGATTCTTAAGGAGATACTAAAGGTTCTTGTTTTTATGTTCATAACTTAGGATCCAAATAAATGGAATTTCCAACTAAGTCCAAAGAAATGAAAATTCCCAACTATCCCCCATTTTTTACTTTATTAGGTTTCATTTCCTGTCTCTGGAGCAGTTATCCTAAGCAAAATGGTGTTCTCAGAGTCATGTTCCTATGGTCACAAATTGTTGTAGAGACCAGAAGAAGGAGAGTAGGTCGGGAAAAGCTTGGTTTCAGCAGATTTACTGAGATCCTGGCCGCTGTGTTCCCAGGTCATCCTTCTTGTCTTCTGAGTTCTGAACATCAGTAGAGGTAGAATCACGCTACGTTGTCTTTTTTCTCTGATTAACCTAAATTAAGGAATGTGGCTTATATCTTCGGCCGTGATGTCTTCCTAATACTCCCTGTAATGAATTAAGGGCCTTAACCATACAGGTGAAAGGAAATTGCAAATTTGCTAGTGAGATAAAGGCTGGGGCAGCTATGCACATTTCCTTCTTTCAGTTTTATCAAGTGGATCAGTCAACACAAAATAGGCCAGCTTCTTGAGACTTAATTAGCTTCTCAACTAGTTTTCTTAACTACTGGGATAAACAAATTGTCTTATTCGTTGATGTTCTTTACTGTCTGACTTATCAGCTTTTAAAACATCGTATTTAGTGGGATCAAAGAATGAGCCACAGAAACATTTTTGTTATTTTTCTGGAACCAAGTTGGTTGCTAGGATGTCACTGAAGGTTATTGGTTCTGTTAAAATTATTTTATATATTGGTCCATTTAAAAATTAATACATAAATATACAAGCAGTGAAATATTTCCTTAAAAAGCCAAATTGGTTGTATCATAACACCAGCCATTTACGAGATTAGGTTCTTGACCCTTATATATTCTCTTTGTGAGATACATTTATGTGTCTGTGTGTGTGTGTATTCATACATACATATGTACGCATTTGTTTAATTGCTGTTGTATCTGACTCTTTCGTGACCCCATGGACTGTAGCCCACCAGTCTCCTCTGTCCATGGGATTTCTCAGGGAAGAATACTGGAGTGGATTGCCGTTTCCTTCTCCAGGGGATCTTCCTCACCCAAGTATTGAACTGAGCCTTCTGCATTAGAAGGCATATTCTTTACCACTGACCCCTCAGAGAAGCCTATATAAAAATTATAAATTTATATATATATAAATTATATAAATAGGATTAAACTATACTGTTTACTGCACAACTGCACTCATTTCACGTGCTAGTAATGCTCAAAATTCTCTAAGCCAGGCTTCAGCAATACGTGAACCGTGAACTTCCTGATGTTCAAGCTGGTTTTAGAAAAGGCAGAGGAACCAGAGATCAAATTGCCAACATCTGCTGGATTATGGAAAAAGCAAGAGAGTTCCNAGTAGTTTTTTTTTTTTTTAACTAAATATGAATAATCAGCAGTTTCGGATTAAAAATAACTTTAGCAGTAGAAAAACGTTTTTTTACTGTTTTCTAGGACAGCACTGTCCAGAACAAATTATTGTTACTGGCATGAGTTACCCACATATAAATTATGTCAGCTAATATTTAAATATTGTGAGTGTTTAAACTTAGCTGTCAGATATTTTGTATTACATTAGTGTGGTACTGCACACTTTAAGAAGTATTTTTTTTTTGTGAAGGCAGGACTGCTAGACAGAAGAAAGCTGTTGTGGGCCATTCATCAGTGGAAAGTAAGCACTGCATATATTTCTGGTGTATGCAGATTGAATGAAGCCTGCAAATCATTTGTTTATCTGCAATTCAATCAGTAGCATTAGCTTGTCATTTAATACACTATTTTAACCAAATGAAAAAATTGGCTTAGAAAATTTAAATTTTTCTTCCCAGAAAGAAATAAAATTTTAAAATAATCTTAGAATACTGTTTTAGTTGTGATTTCCCTCCTCCTCTTAAAAAGTTTTGCCCTTGTGCTAATCTAATCATGAGGTATTTTTATTATTTATTTGAATTAATTGTGCCAATATTTTTCTTCTTACTACATAGAAAATTAAAAAGGATCCTTACACAGCAACTATGGTAGGCTTTTCCAAAGTCACAAACTACATTTTTGATAGTTTAAGAGGCAGTGATCCTTCCGTACATCAGCGACCACCTTCAGAGATGGCAGATTTTCTTAGTGATGCTATTCCAGGTTTAAAGATAAATCAACAAGAAGAACCAGGATTTGAAGTCATCACAAAGGTGAGTGGAGTTTATGTTAATATAGCTCTTGTATTTTAGCAGGAGAAATGCTTTTTAATGGTACAGAAATGCATTTCTATAGAAATATAGAAATTAAACGATAAATAGAAACTCAGTTTCGGTCATACCTGGCTTATTTCTCACATATTTTCTTATAACTTTTTGCTAACATAATCTGGTGGCTTGTCCTGCCACCAGATTCTTGGTGGTTTCTTCACCAACTATGCTGCTTTCCTTGTCTGTTCATCAGTGTTGGATCTCTTTTCTTTGATTACTTTTTGATAATAATGAATAGGTCATTCTTTTCATTGAGTGCATAGTGAAGTCGCTCAGTTCTGTCCGACTCTCCGTGATCCTGTGGACTGTATCCTACCGGCTCCTCCATCCATGGGATTTTCCAAGCAAGAATACTGGAGTGGGTTGCCATTTCCTTCTCCAGGAGATCTTCCCAACGTAGGGATTGAACCCAGGTCTCCTGTATTGTAGGCAGACGCTTTACCATATGAGCCACCAGGGAAGTCCACTGAGTGCATAGGAATGAGTAAATAATAAGCCTTGCATGTTGCCCATAGTTCTGTTCCAGATTTTTGTTTCCCAGGTACTCTGCGCAGGCAGCTAATCAGGGCACTACTCTTGGGCTTTCATTCTTATGTGAATATTTTCGTTTTAAGTAAGATGAATTTTGGCTTTGAATTATGTCAGATCTTTACATTTGCTCAACAAGACTTTTGAATTTGTTACAGTTCTAGGCTCCACACAGAACATTATGAAATATCTAAATTATAGTACCTAATGGAGAAGGAAATGGCAACCCACTGTAGTACTCCTGTGTGGGGAATCTCATGGACAGAGGAGCCTGGCGGGCTACAGCCCATGGGGTTGCAAAGACTTGGATACAACTGAGCAACTAACACACACACACACTCTTAAAGAGCTTATCTTACAAATAGCATTTAAAAATTACCAACAGTAATTGGATAAAAACTGTATAAAATGCAACGTGAAGCTAATGAATCATGAATCGATTCTGAGAGCTACCAATTTTAGTTTGGAAGAAAAGTTAATTTTAGAATATGAATGGAATAGTACTTTCTTTTTAAAATAATATAGCATACCGTTTAGTTTGAAGGGTTTTTTTTAGAATTTATATGTTGAATGTTCTATACTTAGGTAATTGAAACCCAAAGTAGCAAATGTTTTTCTGTTTCTGAATTTATCACTCAGTTATTGGTGTATTTAGTAGGAGGGAAAAATGTATGTAGTGTTATTGCAGTTTCTAAACTAAACATTGGAAACTAAGGGAAAATATTAGAAATGTTAGAACTTATGTCTGAGTATTTTAGTTTTAGTTGCTATATACTTTGATTTCATTTTACTTGTTAAAGCTGTACTTTTTGCTTATCTTCTTATTTTAGATTGATTTGGGTGAAAGACCTGTTGTTCAAAGGAGAGAGCCGGTATCATTGGAAGAATGGACTAAGAATGTTGATTCTGAAGGAAGAATTTTAAATGTAGATAATATGAAGCAGATGATATTTAGAGGGGTAATTACTTTAGTATTTTAAGTTGTTGGTATTTGAGTTTTCTTTTTTCTTTGAAATGTTGGGGAGATGAACTCCATTTTGATGGAGTCCCTGTAGGACAGAGTGAGGTGCTTGTGATGTACTTGAGGGTTGTGTTGGAGGGATATACTGTTAAGCCTGTGGAAAGGCACTCTTTCTTACTTGGAAACTCTGCGGGTGATATGAAGGAGGTGGTGTGTTTCTCTGTGATAGCTGCCTTTTCCAGTAAGGTTTGGGTCTAGGAAGTCTAATCACTTCCACTGTATAGTCTTCCAGCTATATAGTCTTCTGTATACTCTTCATTGTTTATGTTTTCTGGTAGCTGCTTACATCTTCAGAATCTCAAAGTCAAAAACAAGGTAGTATTCACTGAATTGAGCTATTTTCATATATATATATATGTACCTTGGAGATACTGTGGGTTTGGTTCTAGACTGCTGCAGTAAAGTGAATATTGTAGATAAGCAAGTCACTCAAATTTTTTGATTTCTCAATGCATATAAAAATTATACTTGTGCTATGTACTGTATTTAGTTGATTAATTGTTCAGCAGTGTCATGTCTGAGGAAAAAAATGTACATATTTTAATTAAAAATACAAAACAAAAATATTTAATAACAGTAACATCAGAGATCACTGATCACAAATCACCATAACAAATAATAATGAAACAGCTTGAAATATTACAAGAACTACCATGAAATGACAAATGCTGTTAAAAAATTATTGCAAAGATAGATTTGTTTGACACAGGCTTGTCACAGATGTTTAATTGAATTAAAAAATGCAATATTTGAGAAATGCAGTGAAACAAAGTGCAGTAAAATGAGATATGCCTGAATAAAACTATCTCTTAATCATTAGTTTTTCTGTTTATATGAAAGTTTTGTAAGATAAAATATTGTATTCATTTTTTACAAGTGTGTTTAATATGCATATTTTCTTCAGGGACTTAGTCATGCATTGAGAAAACAAGCATGGAAATTTCTTCTGGGTTATTTTCCTTGGGACAGTACCAAAGAGGAAAGAACTCAGTTACAAAAACAGAAGACGTAAGTAATGGTCTTTTGTATGCTTACTAAAGAAACCCAAGTAACTTACCCATATAAAGTGTAATATACTGGGATATGGGAGTATGTTCTTATTTTCATTTTTTTAAATTTAAACATTATGAGTGCAGTGCTGTTGCTGCTGCTAAGTCGCTTCAGTCCTGTCCGACTCTGGACTACCCCATAGACGGCAGCCCATCAGGCTCCTCCATCCCTGGGATTCTCCAGGCAAGAACACTGGAATGGGTTGCCATTTCCTTCTCCAGTGCATGAAAATGAAAGTGAAGTCTCTGAGTCGCGTATAACTCTTAGCGGCCCCATGGACTGCAGCCCACCAAGCTCCCCCATCCATGGGATTTTCCAGGCAAGAGTACTGGAGTGGGTTGCCATTGCCTTCTCTGTTATGAGTGCAGTCGTTAATTTCAAACCAGAAATGCTTATTAAAAAGATTTTATTGCAATTACATTGGTGAATATATTGAAAGATGGTTAAAAAAAATTCTAGTTCTTTTGTATCTACATTTTAAAAATACTTATACATTTTTAAGTATATCTTATTTATCTTGATTCATTTTTATAGTTTATTATGAAATTATAAAAGTGGTTCATAAGAGTATTTGCTGTTTAGGTTAATTACCTTTAAATTATTTTCCTGGTGCTCTTATAAACTGGTCTTTTATTCTTTTTCGGGGGAAGTGTGTTTCTGTTTTTAAGTAATTAGTTAGACTTAGAGAGAAACACAGACTAACTGTTCAGTTTTACTTATTCCCAGTTCGTCAGTCTAACCTTTAATTTAAAGCTCATTTTCGGTCATGTATATATTCAAACTCACAGTCCTTTTCTCATCTCAATATGTTTGCTAGAACTTCTTAGACATTTTCACATCAACAAATTTCTGCAGTAAACTTAGGTTGGAAAATGGCACTCTTATGTTACATTAAAGAAAAAAGAAATTTGTTTTCCCTTAGGATTATATTGGGTTGGCCAAAAAGTTTATATTGGGTTGGCCAGACAAACTTTTTGGCCAACCAAATATTTGTCATTATTCAGAAACTCTAGTGGTTATGAAGTATTTAATGACAGGAATAAGTTTAGGTCTGATTTAAGGATTTAAATGTTTCCTTAAAATCTCATGTAAATTATTCACGTAGTTTAAACAAAGCTTATGACATAAGGTTATTTTATTTTTCCTTTGTTTTTACTAATTTATCATAACTTTAAACATTTCACTGTCAATTGTAAATTTATATCTCACTAGCATGGCAACCCACTCCAGTACTCTTGCCTGGCAAATCCCATGGACGGAGGAGCCTGGTAGGCTGCAGTCCATGGGGTCACTAGGAGTCGGACATGACCGAGCGACTTCACTTTCACTTTTCACTTTCATGCATTGGAGAAGGAAATGGCAACCCACTCCAGTGTTCTTGCCTGGAGAATCCCAGGGATGGGGAAGCCTGGTGGGCTGCCGTCTATGGGGTTGCACAGAGTCGGACACGACTGAAGCGACTTAGCAACAGCAGCAGCAGCATCATAAATGCTTTAATACATTAAAATTTTTTTTAGGTGTTCAAGTAACTTTTTTTGTGTAAAATTGTTTTTTATAGTGATGAATACTTCAGAATGAAACTGCAGTGGAAATCCATCAGCGAGGAACAAGAGAAAAGAAATTCGAGGTTAAGAGATTATAGAAGTCTTATCGGTAATTTTTTCTTAATTTTGGAAATGTTTGAATTTGGAAATTTGGAAATGTTAGGTGCTCTTTCTAGCTGCAAGCCTCTTTCTGGCTCTCTAGCCCTCTGAGGAAACTAACATTGTTGTGAATTTGGGCCAGATAGGGCCAGATAATAAGGTCATAAAGCTGTGTTTCAGAGAGACAAGATGGAGTAGAGGACGCAAANAGGGTTACATGGAAGTTTTGATGAGATTTAAGAAGTGAAGATATATAGTGAGAGTTAGGGCCCAAATAAAAAGTCAGAGGCTTGTGGCAAAGATTCTTGCCATGAAACTACCTCAAACCTCCTAGGAGAGCCTTTGGAGTATGATTTAGGTGCTCTTTCTAGCTGCAAGCCTCTTTCTGGCTCTCTAGCCCTCTGAGGAAACTAACATTGTTGTGAATTTGGGCCAGATAGGGCCAGATAATAAGGTCATAAAGCTGTGTTTCAGAGAGACAAGATGGAGTAGAGGACGCAAAACTTACCTTTCCCCCAAATACATCAAAAATCTACACGTGGAACAATCTTCACTGAAAACTAACTGGAGACTGGCGAAGAGAGTCCTGCATAGTCAAAGCTGAGAGAAAGACATACTTGATATTGAATAGGAAAGGAAGACAAGTGACAAGGTTGGGACCTGTGTTGTGTGAGAGGACTCGGGAAATTACATGGGTAGAGGTCCTCCTTGGGGAGTGGGTGGGTTGAGCCACATACTGGGTACCACAGTCATGGGGTACAGCACATGAAAAATGAGCCCCCTTGGCTGGTTGGAGGGCGAGTGGGCCTAACAGGAGGCCTGTAGGAAGCCTGAGCTCTGCCCTTGAGGAGGGTGCACATACTTACCTGAGGCAGAGTGGAAAGGGTGGATCGAAAGCTGTGGGAGTAGCTGGTGGGCTTCCCATAACCACCCTTGCACGTCCTGGCCTGAGCTAAACAGACACTCTGTAGTCCTGCTTGGGAGACAGGCTGTGAGATATAGAAGCAGCTCAGGCCTGAAGCAGCATATGAGCAGGGTGGGGGCACCCATTACAGTCGGAATATGAGAAGCGGTCTGAATCAATGACCTTTGCGGGACCCATAGCCCATTCCCCCACACTTGGAGTGCCCACACTAGCCCCTCTTGTTCTAGCACTGTTCCCACTGGGAGAGGTGTATAGGGTACACACTTAGAGGGAAGAGAAACTGCTCAGACTGACCCCTGGAACTTGTGCTCCAGGAATTTGAGTCCTGACCCTGTCCCTGAACGGCAGATGACAGCAGAGGGTCAGACAGCCAGCTCATACCTGGCTCTGGCCCTAGCCCCTCCATCTTGAGCCACACCTCCTGCCAGGGTGATAGCTACCATCATGCTCTCAGGGAAAACGTGACCTGTGTTCAGGATGAATCCAGCTTTCCCTTCAAAGCCACGGGCACATGCTGACTGTATAGGCATTTCCCCACATAATGACACCTGTAAGCTGTTCCTCTATGAAATTAGGTAAACGTTAAACAAAACAAGAAGACAGAGGAGTTTGTTTCAATTGAAAGAGTAGGAGAAAACCCCTGAAGAAACAGCTAATGAAACAGAAATAAGCAGTTTACCAGATAAAGAAGTCAAAGCGTTTTTATGAGTAATAACACAGAAAATAGAAAAAAGAACTGAAAAGGACAGGCTGAAATGAAAAACACACTGTAAGGAATTAATAGTAGACTGTATGATACAAAGCACATAAATGGTCTAGAAGATAGAATAATGGAAATCATGTAACCAGAACAGCAAAAAGAAAAAAAATGAACAGTGTAAGGGACCACTGGGACAACATGAACTGTACCAACATTTGCATTATGGGAGTCCCAGAAAGGGGGAGAAGGGTTGAAAAATGTATGACATTTTCCACAAAACTAGAACAGATAGTCCTAAAATTAATAATGTAACCGCAGAAGACCCCCAAAATGTAAAAGTAATCTTGAGACAAAAAAAAAAGCTGGAGATATTATGCTTTCTTGACTTCAGACTGTACTCCAAAGCTTCAGTTATGGAAACAGCATGGTACTGAAACAAAGACATACATAGGTCCCAATGGGACAGAATAGAGAGCCCAGAAACAAACTCACGTACTTATGGTTATTTAATCTACAACAAAGGAGGAAAGAATATATAATGCAGAAAAGATAGTCTCTTCATTAAATGGTGCTGGGAAAACTGAAGAGCTGTGTATAAAACAGATTAGAACATTTCCTTACACCGAATATAAAAGTGTAAACTAAAAATGGATTAAATACCTAAATGTGAGGTGTGAAACCATAAAATTCCTAGAAGAGAACATAGGCAGAGTACTCTTCGACGTAAATCACAGCATTGTTGTTTTGGATTTGTCTCCTAAGGCAAAGGAAACTAAAGCAAAAGTAACCAATTGGAACTAATAAAAACTGAAAAGCTATTTCATGGCAAAAGAAACAATTGACAAAATGAAAGACAGCCTGCTTGCTGGATGGGAGAAAATATTTGTAAATGATAGGACCTTTAATTGGTTAGCACCCAAAAATACATAAATGGCTCAAAAAATCAATTAAAAAATGGACAGAAGGCCTGAATAGATACTTTGCAATGAAGACATCCAGATGGCTAACAGCCACATGAGAAGATCCTCAACAGTACTAACAAGAGAAATGCAAATCAAAACCACAGATACTACCTCATACCTGACAGAAGGCTATTATTTAAAAAGACAACAGAAAAAATAAATAAATAAAAAGACGACAGATAACTGATGTTGGTGATATGATTAAAAAGGAATCCTTGTATACTCTTGATGGGAAATGTAAGTTGGTGCAGCCACTATAAAAAACAGTATGGAGGGCCTTCAAAATAGTAAAAATAGTACTATAGTTCAGTTCAGTCGCTCAGTCATGTCTGACTCTTTGCGACCCCATGAATCGCAGCACGCCAGGCCTCCCTGTCCATCACCAACTCCTGGAGTTCACCCAAGCTCATGTCCATTGAATCAGTGATGCCATCCAGCCATCTCATCCTCGGTCGTCCCCTTCTCCTGCCCCCAATTCCCCCCAGCGTCAGAGTCTTTTCTAATGAATCAACTCTTCGCATGAGGTGGCCAAAATACTGGAGTTTCTGCTTTAGCATCAGTCCTTCCAAAGAAATCCCAGGGTTGATCTCGTTCAGAATGGACTGGTTGGATCTCCTTGCAGTCCAAGGGACTCTCAAGAGTCTTCTCCAACACCACAGTTCAAAGCATCAATTCTTCGGCGCTCAGCTTTCTTCACAGTCCAACTCTCACATCCATACATGACCACAGGAAAAACCATAGCCTTGACTAGACAGACCTTTGTTGGAAAAGTAATGTCTGCTTTTCAATATGCCATCTAAGTTGGTCATAACTTTCCTTCCAAGGAGCAAGCGTCTTTGAATATCATGGCTGCAATCACCGTCTGCAGTGATTCTGAAGCCCCAAAAGATAAAAGTCAGCCACTGTTTCCCCATCTATTTCCCATGAAGTGATGGGACCAGATGCCATGATCTTCGTTTTTTGAATGTTGAGCTTTAAGCCAACTTTTTCACTCCTCTTTCACTTTCATCAAGAGGCTTTTTAGTTCCTCTTCACTTTCTGCCATCAGGGTGGTGTCATCTGCATATCTGAGGTTATTGATACTTCTCCTGGCAGTCTTGATTCCAGCTTGTGCTTCTTCCAGCCCAGCATTTCTCATGATGTACTCTGCATATAAGTTAAATAAACAGGGTGACAATATACAGCCTTGACGTACTCCTTTTCCTATTTGGAACCAGTCTGTTGTTCCATGTCCAGTTCTAACTGTTGCTTCCTGATCTGCATATAGGTTTCTCAAGAGCAGGTCAGGTGGTTTGGTAGTCCCATCCCTTTCAGAATTTTCCACAGTTTCTTGTGATCCACACAGTCAAAGGCTTTGGCATGGTCAATAAAGCAGAAATAGATGTTTTCTTGGAGCTCTTTTGTTGCTTTTTCTATGATCCAGAGAATGTTGGCAATCTTATCTGTAGATTCTCTGCCTTTTCTAAAACCAGCTTGAACATTAGGAAGTTCACGGTTCACATACTGCTGAAGCCTGGCTTGGAGAATTTTGAACATTACTTTACTAGCGTGTGAGATGAGTGCAATTGTGCGGTAGTTTGAGCATTTTTGGCATTGCTTTTCTTTGGGATTGGAATGAAAACTGACCTTACTCAGCCAAAAAAAAGAATGAAATTCTCTCATTTGCAATGGTGTGGCTGGACCTAGAGAGTATTATGTATGGTGAAATAAGAGAAAGATGAAAGATGAATAATCTATTATCAGTTATATATAAAATATAAAAAAAATACAGTGAACCAAATGTATATGAGAAAACAGAATAATAGATGTAGAAAACAAACTCGTGGTTATCAGTGGGAAGAGGGAAGGGGGATGGGCCAAGATAGGGGTAGGGTGTTAAGAGATACACACTACTATGTATAAGATAAGCAAAGGGATATATTGTACAGTACAGAGAAATGTAGCTGTTATTCTGTAGTAACTTTAAATGGAGTATAATATATAAGAATATTATCACTGTTACATACCTGAAACTAATACAATACTGTAAGTCAATTATAGTTTAAAAAGAGAAATCGGAATGGAAAATATTTTAAAATTTGTGTTTAATATTCTTGGTTGTCTCTTCCAATAGGAATATGAGTGCAGCCAGTATAAGTACTAATATATTTCAAGTTCCAAAACATGAATTAAAGACATGTTTAACTTTATTTGCTTGTTAATTTCATTAAAAAATGATCATATTCCTCCTTACAGAAGTACCTTATTATAGAAAAATTAGAAACTATAGATGAGCCTAAGAGAATGAAATAAAAATCTTGTTTCTGTCATTCAAAGAAATCAACAATGGTTAAGCACCTTTGGCTTATATCCTTCAAGACCTTTTCAAAATATACATATATTTTATTTTTTATTCAAATAAATGACTCCAGATACTAAATCTTTATCAGTATTTAAGAACTGAATAGCTTCATCTGGAAATATTTATTCTCTGAAGAAGAGATACTTGATAGAATTTTACATTAAAAGAATTAACTTTTACTAAATAGTTACTGGGTTGTCTGGCTCTTATAATGAAGGCCGAGTTGGTATAAGTTACTGAAGGTGCGCATAGTTACTGCTATACATGTTTACCTGACAAGTTCAGTTCATAACTTCCATTTTACAGATAAGAAAACTGAAGCATTGAGTGCATAAATGACTTGTCCAAAGTCATATAGTTAATAAGAGCAGTACCCAGTTTTAATGCTTGCTGTTTCTTGCATGGCCTCTATATAATTTTAGGATAGTTTCCGATAGTGGTGAAACTTACTTGTAAAATTCTTATATTTGGTTTTGTGTACCTGTAGCTTTATAAATAAAGATTTGAGGGATGCTTTTGACCACCATGATCATCACTATCATCTCATGAAAGAAAAATTTCTCTAAATCATAGTTAGGAATCCCAGCAGAACAGACTGATTTGGCAGCTTTTGTAGACATAAAGACAAATGCTGACATCTTTATTTGATTGAAAAAAATCTTTATTTTCCTGAAAAATAAATTAGACCGGAGAAAACCACATCCTTCCTCTGGTTAAGGCAAAAGTTTGGAGATCTTGAGGAAGGGGGTTATCTGAAGTTTCCGCCTAAAGCCTGCTATTTTCTGTTTCAGTAGGGAAAATGATAATGTACNGTATAAGTTACTGAAGGTGCGCATAGTTACTGCTATACATGTTTACCTGACAAGTTCAGTTCATAACCTCCATTTTACAGATAAGAAAACTGAAGCATTGAGCGCATAAATGACTTGTCCAAAGTCATACAGTTAATAAGAGCAGTACCCAGTTTTAATGCTTGCTGTTTCTTGCATGGCCTCTATATAATTTTAGGATAGTTTCTGATAGTGGTGAAACTTACTTGTAAAATTCTTATATTTGGTTTNCTTGTCCAAAGTCATATAGTTAATAAGAGCAGTACCCAGTTTTAATGCTTGCTGTTTCTTGCATGGCCTCTATATAATTTTAGGATAGTTTCCGATAGTGGTGAAACTTACTTGTAAAATTCTTATATTTGGTTTTGTGTACCTGTAGCTTTATAAATAAAGATTTGAGGGATGCTTTTGACCACCATGATCATCACTATCATCTCATGAAAGAAAAATTTCTCTAAATCATAGTTAGGAATCCCAGCAGAACAGACTGATTTGGCAGCTTTTGTAGACATAAAGACAAATGCTGACATCTTTATTTGATTGAAAAAAATCTTTATTTTCCTGAAAAATAAATTAGACCGGAGAAAACCACATCCTTCCTCTGGTTAAGGCAAAAGTTTGGAGATCTTGAGGAAGGGGGTTATCTGAAGTTTCCGCCTAAAGCCTGCTATTTTCTGTTTCAGTAGGGAAAATGATAATGTACTGTTCCTTCCTGCTTAGAAACATTGGGAGTGAAAGGGATCTTAGAGAAAAACGAACCCAGTGTTTTAAGCCCTTACCTTCCGCATGCCGTCCTTTCTTCCCTTTATCAAGCAGTAGCAGTGATGACTGATCTTCTCACTCTTCCCTGTGTCCTGTTTTCAGTTGCCATGAAATTGAAAAAAAATTTAGATATTTAAATGCCTGTTATGTAGTTTGAATTGAGGCAAAGTTCAGTGTAATTTTCTCATTTTTAGCAGATAATGAAATTGAAGTTCAGAAAAGGTTAATAAATTATCTTAAGTCATCTATCTGGATTGTTCCATAGCATAGACTCTTTCATAATTGGATCTTTCAACTCTACTGTGCTTTTTACAAATACAAGTATATAATGTATTTGTTTAAAAGCATTTTTTTTTTCTGTTATACTTTTCCCCAAAAATATTCCTTAGGACTTAAGAAAAAATTACCAAAAGCTCTTTGTTGTTGTTTGGTATAAATGTTCTGTAGTTATTACTATTTAAATTTATTTGTTTTTGTCGCACGGGGTCTTCGGTGCTGCATGTGGGCTCTCTAGCTGTGCAGCGTGGGGGCTCTTTGTTGTGTGCGGACTTCTCACTGTGGTGGCTTGTCTGGTCGCCGAGTACAGCAGGCTCTAGGTGGACGGGCTTCTTGGGCTTTAGAACGTGAACTCCGTAGATGTGGCACAGGGCTCAGCTGCTCTGCGGCATGTGGAATCCTGGACCACATATCGAAGCTGTGTTCCTGCGAACCTGTGTTCCTGCGAACCTGTGTTCCTGCGAACTGTGTTTCTAAATTGGAAAGCGGATTCATAACCACTTGACTACCAGGGAAGCCCTGAATTCTCTGTATTTAAAAAAAAAAATGCAGGTAAGCTGAGGGCTTGTGGATCATGCCAAGAAGGTGACTTTTATTTTAAATATGAAGAGGAACTGTTGAAGTATTTGAAGTAAAATCCTATTTATATTTTAAAGTCATTTTTTCTGCTGTATGTAAATTGGATTGAATCAAGGTAAGAGTAGGAACAAGGAGACCACTTAGTAGGAATGACTCCAAAACAAGAGATGGTGGTGGTGGAGATGTAGAGAGATAGATTGATACAGGTTGTATTTTGTAATAGAATTGGTAAGACTTTGTGAGAAATTTGGGATGGGACTATGTTTCTTGGCTTGAGAAATTGATCACTTGGTGGTGCTACTTACTGAGATGCATGGAGTATCAGTTCAGTTCAGTCACTCAGTTGTGTCTGACTCTGTGATCCCATGGACTGCAGCACGCTAGGCTTCCCTGTCCATCACCAACTCCCAGAGCTTACTCAAACACATGTCCACTGAGTCGGTGATGCCATCCAACCATCTCATCCTCTGTCATCCCCTTCTCCCACCTTCAATCTTTCCCAGCATCAGGATCTTTTCAAATGAGTCACCTGTTCGCATCAGGTGGCCAAAGTATTGGAGTTTCAGCTTCAACATCAGTCCTTCCAATGAATACCCAGGATTGATCTCTTTTAAGATGGACTGGTTGGATCTCCTTGCAGTCCAAGGGACTCTCAAGAGTCTTCTCCAACACCACAGTTCTTTGGCATGCAGCTTTCTTTATAGTCCAACCCTCACATCCATACACGACTACTGGAAAACCAAAACTTTGACTAGACGGACCTTTGTTGGCAAAGTATAGTGTTGTTGGCATGGAGTATAGTGAAATTGAATTAGATGTTACATATATATCTTAAGGTAGGACATACAAATGGAATGTCAAGTGGCAGTAATCTGCAGTAGGGTAGGTTATATAAGTTTGGTTATTATTAATGTAAATATCCATGGTAATAGATGATATCACCTAGGGAAAAAAGAGAGGGAGGAATGCGAGTCTTTAGAGCATTGTTTCTTAACTTTGACTGCATGTTAGAATTACTAGGGGTCTTTTTAGAAATCATATTATTTTAGACAATCATATATTCATTCATTTAATAAATATCTACTTAGTGCCTATTACTAGCATGTGAGATGAGTGCAGTTATGGGGTAGTTTGAGCATTCTTTGGGATTGGAATGAAAACTGACCATTTCCAGTCCTGTGGCCACTACTGAGTTTTCCAAATTTGCTGGCATATTGAGTGCAGCACTTTAAAGCATCATCTTTTATGATTTGAAATAGCTCAACTGGAATTCCATCACCTCTACTAGCTTTGTTCGTAGTGATGCTTCCTAAGGCCCACTTGACTTCACATTCCAGGATGTCTGGCTGTAGGTGAGTGATCATACCATTGTGATTATCTGGGTTGTGAAGATCTTTTTTGTACAGTTCTTCTGTGTATTCTTGCCNGCCAGGCTTCAACAGTACATGAACCAAGAACTTCCAGATGTTCAAGCTGGATTTAAAAAAGGCAGAGGAATCAGATTGCCAACATCCATTGGATCATAGAAAAAGCAAGAGAATTCCAGAAAAACATCTACTTCCGCTTCACTGACTACATGAAAGCCTTTGTGTGGATCACAACAAACTGGATAACTGAAAGAAATGGGAATACCAGACCACCTTACCTGCCTCCCGAGAAACCTGTATGCAGGTCAAGAAGCAACAGTTAGAACTGGACATGGAACAATGGAGTGCTTTAAAATTGTGAAAGGAGTACATCAAGGCTGTATATTTTCACCCTGATTATTTAATTTATATGCAGAGTACATCATGTGAAATGCCAAGGTGGATGAAGCACAAACTGGAATCAAGATTGCAGGGAGAAATATCAATAACCTCAGATATGCAGAAGACACAATACTTATGGTAAAAAGTGAAGAGGAACTAAAGGACCTCTTGAGGAAAGTGAAAGAGGAGAGTGAAAAAGTTGGCTTAAAGCTCAACATTCAGAAAATGAAGATCATGGCTTCTGGTCCCATCACTTCATGGCAAAAGATGGGGAAAGAGTGGAAACAGGNCATTCAGAAAACGAAGATCATGGCATCTGGTCCCATCATTTCATGGCAAATAGATGGGAAAACAGTGGAAACAGTGGCTGACTTTGGGGCTTCAAAATCACTGCAGATGGTGACTGCAGCCATGAAATTAAAAGATGCTTACTCCTTTAGAAGGAAATTTGTGACCAACTTAGACAGAATATTAAAAAGCAGAGACATTACTTTTCCAACAAAGGTCCGTCTAGTCCAGGCTGTGGTTTTTTCAGTGGTCATGTATGGACATGAGAGTTGGACTATAAAGAAAGCTGAGTGCTGAAGAATTGAAGCTTTTGACTTGTGGTGTTGGAAAAGACTCTTGAGAGTCCGTTGGACTGCAAGGAGATCCAGCCAATCCATCCTAAAGGAGATCAGTCTTGTGTGTTCATTGGAAGGACTGATGTTGAAGTTGAAATGCCAATACTTTGGCCACCTCATGTGAAGAGCTGACTCATGATGCTGGGAGGGATTGGGGCCTGGACGAGAAGTGAACGACAGAGGATGAGATGGTTGGATGGCATCACTGACTCAATGGACATGTGTTTGGGTGGACTCCAAGAGTTGGTGATGGACAGGGAGGCCTGGTGTGCTGCAGTTCATGGAGTCGCAGAGTCAGACAAGACTGAACTGAACTGAGTGCCTATTACATATATGAGGCTTTCCTCTAGGCTCTGGGAATTCACCAATGAACAAAACAGGCAAAATTCCTATGGGAAAGAGCAGACAGTAAACAAGTAATATATGTTGTTATTAGTGATAAGTGTTGAATAGAAAAACAAGTCAGGGAAGATGAAATTTAAGGTGTGATGTCTCTGGTTTAACTTGGTCACCCAAGTTTTACTGAGAAGGGTTTTACTGAGGATGTTATCTTTGAATAGAAACTTGAAAGTGGGAATGAATGAGCCATGCACATATCTAGATAATGGGCATTCCAAACGGAAAGGAATGACTTGTGTTAGACTTGTCAAGGATATAAATCCAGGATCTCTGCATGTGTGAAGTACAGCTGTGAGATTGTGGTCAGAGTGAGTTGAGCTTTAGAAATTGATGAGGTCACAGTAGATAATGGTGGAGGTGTTGGTACAGATCACATAGAGCCTCGCAGTGCTTTGTAAAGACTTGAACTCTTACTATGAAGGAAATGGAAAGGCAGTGGAAGATTCTGAGCCGAAGAGAATTGTGATGTGACTTGTTTTAACAAATCACTCTGGCTCCTATCTCAAGAATAGCTTTGAGGGACAAGGTGCAAGTAGAAAGGCCATTTGAGGCTGTTGCTGTAATTTGGGTGAGGGAGAATGTGCCCACTGTTTGAGTGCGGCTGGAATAGAGACTGAAGGAAGCTGAGGGTGTGTGCCGTGCAGCTGTCAGAGTGGAGGGCATTCTGCTCAGAGGGTAGCTGTGTGACCTAGACTTGTTTCTGCCGCATGCCTCCTCGTGTTTGGAGAAGGGCAAGGAGAGTAGTGTGGCTCAAAGGGAGGGCGTTAGGTGAGGGTGGAGGGAGTGGGTGGGCGGTCTCAGTGTTGATTTTTACATGTATTTTGGAGGTTTCACAGATACATCAGTGTCAGACAAGAAGAGCACAGACTTAAGAATGACAACAGGTTTTTAAGGTGAATGACTGGAAGTATAGAGTTGCTGTTTTCTTTTTTTATTATTAAAACAGGGATAACTGTGGGAGACTCAAGTTTGAAGGGGAATATTTAGAAGTTAGTGTTAGACATGTTAAGTTTGAGAGTGCCTATTGGATTTCCTTAAGAGAAGGAAGTGGATATATTATGTATGCAATTCAGAGGAGAGTTAGGGGCTGGGGATAGAAATTTAGAGATCATCAACATATCGATCAGAGAAGGCAGTGGCAACTCACTCCAGTACTCTTGCATGGAAAATCCCATGGATGGAAGAGCCTGGTGGGCTGCAGTCCATGGGGTTGCGAAGAGTCAGACATGACTGAGCGATTTCACTTTCACTTTTCATTTTCATGCATTGGAGAAGGAAATGGCAACCCACTCCAGTGTTCTTGCCTGGAGAATCCCAGGGACGGGGGGGCCTGGTGGGCTGCCATCTATGTGGTCACACAGAGTTGGACACGACTGAAGCGACTTAGCAGCAGCAGCAGCAGCAGCAGCAACATACTGATGGTAGGAAACTAATGAAATTACCAAGGGTATGGCTGCATTTAGAGAAGAAGGGGTCTATTAACAGCCCTGAGACACTTTTAACTTGTAGAGAAGGTCACTCAGTCGTGTCTGACTGCGACCCCATGGACTGCACAGTTATGTAGAGTCTTACGAAGACTGCCTCTTGTTAAGTACATGATTGAAGAAAAGCGAGAGAGTTAGTTGCTCAGTTGTGTCTGACTCTGCCATCCCGTGGACTGTAGCCCCCTAGGCTCCTCTCTCCATGAAATTCTCCAGCCCAGAGTACTGGAGTGCGTAGCCATTCCCTTCTCCAGGGGACCTTCTCAACCCAGGGATCGAACCCAGTTCTCCCACATTGCAGTTGGGTTCTTTACCAGTGGAGCCACCAGGGAACAGTTGAGAGAAATCAGCAAAAGAGGGTGAGAACACGACCAGAGAAAAAGGAGAGAAGACATGAGAATTTGTCCTGACGTTAGCTGAAAGCATTTCAAGAAGCAGTGACTGGGATGTTAAGTAAGATGAAAACTTGGATTGACTGTTGAGCAGAGTGATAAAGAGATCACTAAAAATTTTGATGAAAAAGGAGTTTTGATGGAGTGGTGGATGTGACAACCTGACTGGAGTGAGTTTGAGAGGAAATGGGAAGAGAGGACATGGAGACAATATATACAGTTCTTTCATGAAGTTTTGCTGTAACCAGAAAAAATGGGGCCTCAATTAGGGAAGAGTGAGGTTAAGAAAGATTTTTATGATAATAGAAGCAGTTGTATGGTTGAATGCTGGATGAAACTAGAGATCGAGGCAAGAATTAACTGGGACCCTATCTTTGAGTAGCCAATAGGGCATGGCTTTTATGCACAAGAGGAAGCATTTGGTTGTAGCTACAATCCCAGAAGCTTTGCAGCAGTATAATAGAGGAGGAAGACTAGGGGTACACAGGTTGCTGTGTGGTTAAAGTAGTAGGAGTCTATGGAGTTCTCTTCAGATAACTTCCATTTTCTCAGAGATAGGAAGCAAGATCCGCAGAGGTATGGTGTTGGGGGAGAATAACGTACTGGAGCCTTGGGAGAGAAGATGTAAAATAATACGAAAGAACAGGATGCGTGAGGGAAATAGAGCATGATTGCCAGACAGGACCCCCTCGACGTTAGAAATGGTGAGGGTGAGACGGAGCAGGCTGCGCAGCTGTGCTTTTCGTCAGTCTTCGCTGCATCAAGTTAAAGAGCTGGATTTAATGAGGACTTAAAAAAAAATTCAGTGCTCGTTTTCTTTCTAGAAACACTTCCCTTGTATCATTTTTGATACCCTTTTGTTTTCTGCCTGGCATGTCTACTAATTAAATACACAAGAGGAAAGAAATACAGATAGTTCTTGAGGGCACAAATAATTTTTTACTGTGTTTAAAAACCTGTAAGGGAAGAATTTCTATGTTGGCATTATGACTAGGTAAATTGCGCTCGAGTTAATAAAAATAACTTACCATGTACCTCTTTATCAACCATGATATGAGAATGAAAGCTGTTTTTAAATGAAATTTGACATTTATAGCATGATTTGTTTGGTGTTGCTTTTCCTTGTTTGAACATGTATTCACAGTGTTCTATAGATAGGTGCTTATATTTATTGAATCAAGTGTAGCATCTTTTAGCAGAAAGCTAGACTATTGTCCTTAAGATTTTTTAAACACTCTTACGGAATCTAAATTCATGCTATGTTAGATTCTGCTTTGTTATAAAATACCTTCTCATCTCTTCACAACAGTTAATTGAGAATGTTTTCAGATTATTCCATTTACTGGGGCAGGGATGGGGAAGAGAACAGTTATAACTTTTAAACAGAACTGATTATAGAGTAGGTTAATCACTTTAAATTTCCTTACATTATTTTTTCTTAATTTACTGAGGGATTCAAGTTTGAGGAATGCCTTTTTAATTGTAGGGTGTTTCATAGCAATAAGCATCTAGTAGGTACCTGTTGAGATACACTCCTGGTGATGTTTCCAGATCTTTTTTTATTGTCTTAAAGTCATTTCCAGAAAAATGTGGATTTTCATTTTTTCAGAAATAAAATAGATTGCTTATATAAACTGAATAATGTATATATTAGAATACAGAAGTAATTTGTCCTAAAGATGATTATGGAACATGACAAAGAAATTGATAATACTTCTTATAATGAATGAAACAATTATGAAAACAAATCTCTTGGATTACAGTTGGCTGCATATTAACATTTTTCATTACTGTTTTCAAATACTACTGCCTATCACATGTATTCATGATTGGCATTTTTATTGCTAACTAATGTGAACTGTTATTACTTGGTGTTGGTTTTAATTAATTAAAAATATTTCCTACTATTCAATTGAAAGGTTTCTGTTTAGATAAAAAGTGAAAAATATTTTAAAACATACCCAAGAGGAAGTGGACTGACTTTGGAAAAAATTTCAAAATGTTAGCTTTATTGCTTATCTGAAATGGAATTTGATGAACTTTTTCATTAAGTAAAAGCTTAGTAAGAGTAAAAGTAATAACAAGAAAAATAACTATTTGTATGATACGAGCTTCATAAAAATCTGTTATTCTAAAAGTTTTCAAATATGTGATTTTCTTTCTCAGAAAAAGATGTTAACAGAACAGATCGAACAAACAAGTTTTATGAAGGCCAAGATAATCCAGGGTTGATTTTGCTTCATGACATTTTGATGACATACTGTATGTATGATTTTGATTTAGGTAAGTTCTCCTCTGATACCCTCATTTAAAGATGTATGTTTAATTTAGAATTTAAATTTCTTTAGCTGCTAGATGTATGTAAAAAGCTCTGTGACCTAGTTTTTATAGGGGTTGTTCCACTGGGTGCTGGAAACTTAAAAGGCTGTGGTTCCCAGACTGGGCAGCAGAGAGCACCGGGTCACTGCAGCAAACAGACGGGACCAGTGTCGGGTATTTCCCACGTTTGAGGGAGACAGAGGGCCGTCTGGAGGACACTGCCCTAACTGCTAGCTGGAGCTGTTCAGGGTTTCAGCGCTAGATCACCTCATTCCTTCCTTCTGATGAAGTTGTGTTTACAAAGGAGAGTTTTTGACTTTGCTGTGATAAGCAAGTACTGTGAGAAAAGAGATGAGGATGGTGGCATCCAATTGGATTTCAAAGTTTGGGCTGTAGTGTGGTGCCCAACAGGTCCTAAAGTTCATAGGATATAAATATTTATTTAGTTGTTTGGATATGTTTAACAAATGGAAATGTTATTAATATTTTTGAACCTAGGATGCCTTGGAAAAAAATTCCTGAGGCATACTGTGACCTGAGAAAGTTTGGAAACCTTTTTTTGATAGGCTTCTCCCTTGTGAAGAAGAAAGCTGATTTGATAGCATAGATAAGAGGTGCAGATAATTACCTAGGGCATGTGAAACTTTACTCTTTTTTTCTTGGTTAGTCTGCTTTCTACCAGGAATGGGTTGGAAAGACTGGGGCTGGAGGTTGGATTGGGGCATTGCATGGGGAAAGTGATGCTAAGGGCTAGAAAACCTGAGGAAACAGTATTTTAAGGGATGAGACGACTTGAGCTGTTTCTTTAAGGGACCAACAAACTCCCTAAGCATCCACCTTTAAGTGAGTGTAAAGACTGGACAAGTTTCTCAGTTACCTACTGATGTTAGTGACTCCCAAGTAGAGGATAGTGAGGGTAGATGTTTCCACATTACCTTAATAGAACTTAAGACTTTGTTTTCGAGAAGGCAATTGGGTATTTGTCGTATTAAACCCAAATGAACCTTGAACTGCGAGTGTATTTTCTTCACTGTTTGTATCTATGAACCAAGAATTCTTCTTGGCTTCTTATATGTGGGTTAGGGAAAGATGTAGACTCTTGAGGATCTTACAGCATCAGCCTCTATGACAGTAAGTGAATATCACAGATTTCTCTTTAAAATGTGAAATGTGCCCAGTCCTGTTGGGTCACACCTATAATGAACCCCAAATTGGATCACTGAAAATACTAGGGACTGGAATGCTGCTTAGGTGACCGAGTGTTGTCCTGCTCAATTTTGATTGTATTAGCAGGCTCTTTTAAGCAGTGGATTAATAATCCAAGTTGTATGAATAAAGTAATATTGATTTAGAGAGTGACTCAGGGCTGCATAAGTAGTAAATACTGGGACTGGGGGTGGAGGCCCAACTCTTTATTTCAGGCTGGCATTTAAAAATATATTTTTATTTATTTATTTGGCTATTGTGGCATATGGGATCTAGTTAGCTGACCATGGATTGAATCCAGGCCCCCTCTGCTTTGGGAGCACAGAGTCTTAGCCACTGGACCACCAGGACATTTTCCAGGCTGGCATTCTTAACCTCCACACGTTCAGCACTCCCACCCGTTGCCATTTCAGTTTCCGTTAACCACTGTTGGAAACAGGGCTTTTATCGTAGAGAACAAGAGGCATCCTCTCCAAAGGGGATTGTGAGGTAGAAATTAATGTGTATTCTCAGAAGTCGTTCCTGAATGCTCAATTTTTCCAGGCATTGAGTCCCAGACAAGCTGTTTAGATAAATTGCTGTTTCCATTTGTCTATATTAACCCCACATTCTTAAGTTATCTGAAACATACCCAGGGATTTTATTAAGAACTCTGGCATTGAAAGAAGCCAGGGTAGTTTTTGTAAAGCCCTGGACCAAATTGCTTGCTGTTTGACATGGATTTGAAGTAGCAGACAGTCACGTCNCCAGTGGAGCCACCAGGGAACAATTGAGAGAAATCAGCAAAAGAGGGTGAGAACACGACCAGAGAAAAAGGAGAGAAGACATGAGAATTTGTCCTGACGTTAGCTGAAAGCATTTCAAGAAGCAGTGACTGGGATGTTAAGTAAGATGAAAACTTGGATTGACTGTTGAGCAGAGTGATAAAGAGATCACTAAAAATTTTGATGAAAAAGGAGTTTTGATGGAGTGGTGGATGTGACAACCTGACTGGAGTGAGTTTGAGAGGAAATGGGAAGAGAGGACATGGAGACAATATATACAGTTCTTTCATGAAGTTTTGCTGTAACCAGAAAAAATGGGGCCTCAATTAGGGAAGAGTGAGGTTAAGAAAGATTTTTATGATAATAGAAGCAGTTGTATGGTTGAATGCTGGATGAAACTAGAGATCGAGGCAAGAATTAACTGGGACCCTATCTTTGAGTAGCCAATAGGGCATGGCTTTTATGCACAAGAGGAAGCATTTGGTTGTAGCTACAATCCCAGAAGCTTTGCAGCAGTATAATAGAGGAGGAAGACTAGGGGTACACAGGTTGCTGTGTGGTTAAAGTAGTAGGAGTCTATGGAGTTCTCTTCAGATAACTTCCATTTTCTCAGAGATAGGAAGCAAGATCCGCAGAGGTATGGTGTTGGGGGAGAATAACGTACTGGAGCCTTGGGAGAGAAGATGTAAAATAATACGAAAGAACAGGATGCGTGAGGGAAATAGAGCATGATTGCCAGACAGGACCCCCTCGACGTTAGAAATGGTGAGGGTGAGACGGAGCAGGCTGCGCAGCTGTGCTTTTCGTCAGTCTTCGCTGCATCAAGTTAAAGAGCTGAATTTAATGAGGACTTAAAAAAAAATTCAGTGCTCGTTTTCTTTCTAGAAACACTTCCCTTGTATCATTTTTGATACCCTTTTGTTTTCTGCCTGGCATGTCTACTAATTAAATACACAAGAGGAAAGAAATACAGATAGTTCTTGAGGGCACAAATAATTTTTTACTGTGTTTAAAAACCTGTAAGGGAAGAATTTCTATGTTGGCATTATGACTAGGTAAATTGCGCTCGAGTTAATAAAAATAACTTACCATGTACCTCTTTATCAACCATGATATGAGAATGAAAGCTGTTTTTAAATGAAATTTGACATTTATAGCATGATTTGTTTGGTGTTGCTTTTCCTTGTTTGAACATGTATTCACAGTGTTCTATAGATAGGTGCTTATATTTATTGAATCAAGTGTAGCATCTTTTAGCAGAAAGCTAGACTATTGTCCTTAAGATTTTTTAAACACTCTTACGGAATCTAAATTCATGCTATGTTAGATTCTGCTTTGTTATAAAATACCTTCTCATCTCTTCACAACAGTTAATTGAGAATGTTTTCAGATTATTCCATTTACTGGGGCAGGGATGGGGAAGAGAACAGTTATAACTTTTAAACAGAACTGATTATAGAGTAGGTTAATCACTTTAAATTTCCTTACATTATTTTTTCTTAATTTACTGAGGGATTCAAGTTTGAGGAATGCCTTTTTAATTGTAGGGTGTTTCATAGCAATAAGCATCTAGTAGGTACCTGTTGAGATACACTCCTGGTGATGTTTCCAGATCTTTTTTTATTGTCTTAAAGTCATTTCCAGAAAAATGTGGATTTTCATTTTTTCAGAAATAAAATAGATTGCTTATATAAACTGAATAATGTATATATTAGAATACAGAAGTAATTTGTCCTAAAGATGATTATGGAACATGACAAAGAAATTGATAATACTTCTTATAATGAATGAAACAATTATGAAAACAAATCTCTTGGATTACAGTTGGCTGCATATTAACATTTTTCATTACTGTTTTCAAATACTACTGCCTATCACATGTATTCATGATTGGCATTTTTATTGCTAACTAATGTGAACTGTTATTACTTGGTGTTGGTTTTAATTAATTAAAAATATTTCCTACTATTCAATTGAAAGGTTTCTGTTTAGATAAAAAGTGAAAAATATTTTAAAACATACCCAAGAGGAAGTGGACTGACTTTGGAAAAAATTTCAAAATGTTAGCTTTATTGCTTATCTGAAATGGAATTTGATGAACTTTTTCATTAAGTAAAAGCTTAGTAAGAGTAAAAGTAATAACAAGAAAAATAACTATTTGTATGATACGAGCTTCATAAAAATCTGTTATTCTAAAAGTTTTCAAATATGTGATTTTCTTTCTCAGAAAAAGATGTTAACAGAACAGATCGAACAAACAAGTTTTATGAAGGCCAAGATAATCCAGGGTTGATTTTGCTTCATGACATTTTGATGACATACTGTATGTATGATTTTGATTTAGGTAAGTTCTCCTCTGATACCCTCATTTAAAGATGTATGTTTAATTTAGAATTTAAATTTCTTTAGCTGCTAGATGTATGTAAAAAGCTCTGTGACCTAGTTTTTATAGGGGTTGTTCCACTGGGTGCTGGAAACTTAAAAGGCTGTGGTTCCCAGACTGGGCAGCAGAGAGCACCGGGTCACTGCAGCAAACAGACGGGACCAGTGTCGGGTATTTCCCACGTTTGAGGGAGACAGAGGGCCGTCTGGAGGACACTGCCCTAACTGCTAGCTGGAGCTGTTCAGGGTTTCAGCACTAGATCACCTCATTCCTTCCTTCTGATGAAGTTGTGTTTACAAAGGAGAGTTTTTGACTTTGCTGTGATAAGCAAGTACTGTGAGAAAAGAGATGAGGATGGTGGCATCCAATTGGATTTCAAAGTTTGGGATGTAGTGTGGTGCCCAACAGGTCCTAAAGTTCATAGGATATAAATATTTATTTAGTTGTTTGGATATGTTTAACAAACGGAAATGTTATTAATATTTTTGAACCTAGGATGCCTTGGAAAAAAATTCCTGAGGCATACTGTGACCTGAGAAAGTTTGGAAACCTTTTTTTGATAGGCTTCTCCCTTGTGAAGAAGAAAGCTGATTTGATAGCATAGATAAGAGGTGCAGATAATTACCTAGGGCATGTGAAACTTTACTCTTTTTTTCTTGGTTAGTCTGCTTTCTACCAGGAATGGGTTGGAAAGACTGGGGCTGGAGGTTGGATTGGGGCATTGCATGGGGAAAGTGATGCTAAGGGCTAGAAAACCTGAGGAAACAGTATTTTAAGGGATGAGACGACTTGAGCTGTTTCTTTAAGGGACCAACAAACTCCCTAAGCATCCACCTTTAAGTGAGTGTAAAGACTGGACAAGTTTCTCAGTTACCTACTGATGTTAGTGACTCCCAAGTAGAGGATAGTGAGGGTAGATGTTTCCACATTACCTTAATAGAACTTAAGACTTTGTTTTCGAGAAGGCAATTGGGTATTTGTCGTATTAAACCCAAATGAACCTTGAACTGCGAGTGTATTTTCTTCACTGTTTGTATCTATGAACCAAGAATTCTTCTTGGCTTCTTATATGTGGGTTAGGGAAAGATGTAGACTCTTGAGGATCTTACAGCATCAGCCTCTATGACAGTAAGTGAATATCACAGATTTCTCTTTAAAATGTGAAATGTGCCCAGTCCTGTTGGGTCACACCTATAATGAACCCCAAATTGGATCACTGAAAATACTAGGGACTGGAATGCTGCTTAGGTGACCGAGTGTTGTCCTGCTCAATTTTGATTGTATTAGCAGGCTCTTTTAAGCAGTGGATTAATAATCCAAGTTGTATGAATAAAGTAATATTGATTTAGAGAGTGACTCAGGGCTGCATAAGTAGTAAATACTGGGACTGGGGGTGGAGGCCCAACTCTTTATTTCAGGCTGGCATTTAAAAATATATTTTTATTTATTTATTTGGCTATTGTGGCATATGGGATCTAGTTAGCTGACCATGGATTGAATCCAGGCCCCCTCTGCTTTGGGAGCACAGAGTCTTAGCCACTGGACCACCAGGACATTTTCCAGGCTGGCATTCTTAACCTCCACACGTTCAGCACTCCCACCCGTTGCCATTTCAGTTTCCGTTAACCACTGTTGGAAACAGGGCTTTTATCGTAGAGAACAAGAGGCATCCTCTCCAAAGGGGATTGTGAGGTAGAAATTAATGTGTATTCTCAGAAGTCGTTCCTGAATGCTCAATTTTTCCAGGCATTGAGTCCCAGACAAGCTGTTTAGATAAATTGCTGTTTCCATTTGTCTATATTAACCCCACATTCTTAAGTTATCTGAAACATACCCAGGGATTTTATTAAGAACTCTGGCATTGAAAGAAGCCAGGGTAGTTTTTGTAAAGCCCTGGACCAAATTGCTTGCTGTTTGACATGGATTTGAAGTAGCAGACAGTCACGTCTGACTCTGCAACTCTGTGGATTGTAGCCTACCATATTCTTCTGTCCTTGGAATTTTCTAGGCAGGAATACTAGAGAAGGTTGCCATTTCTTCATCGAGGGATCTTCCTGACCCAGGGATTTAACTTGCATCTCTTGCGTCTCATGCATTAGGCAGATGGATTCTTTACCAGCTCCCCCACCTTCTTGCTGTTTACTCATAGTAAAGTAACCTGGGCTGTAAATTTACTCTTGTAGTTGATTTTGTCTTATTGAGTTGTTTGGCTTCTTAGCCCACAGATGAGGTATTGGTGTGTTTGCATTTAATACAGTCTCATTAGTAGTGAGGAGGAAGGCAAAAACCATCAAAAGCAGACAGAAGACAAACATTACCAAAAGCAGATAGAAGAACTCAAGGAAGAATAACTTTTACTTAGTGTATACCTAAGGTGTTTCTGTGGGAGGTACCTATTTTTTTTCTACAATGTATGTTTATAATCATGATCCTGAATAAACAACAGAAGGTTAAATTATACTCAGAATACTGCATGTAAGAAGGCAGGAGTGTGTCCAGTAGAAAAAACATGGTTTCCAATGCTTAAGATTTTTTTTTAAAATTTTATTCTCTAATAACTGAATAAGCTTCAGTTAACCTGGAAAATTGACCTATGTAAAGATGAAATCTTTCTTTTCTCTTTAAGAATGTGTACATTCTGATGATGAGTTCATTTCTAACACCTCCCAACTGAAACAACTTTATTATGAAAGTAATTTAGGGGAACTTCTTAAGACATTGTAGTAGTACTGATTAAGATATACATCAGTCAGCACTAGTACAGAATCTGAACATCACTGAATGCTAATTTAAACAGCTTTAATCTTTCTTTAATTAAAAGGAATTTGTACATTAATTCCACCCCCACAACTCATGACATACCCCAAAGAACATCATGTATACAATAAAAGAGATTTAAAGCAACAAGAGTATGAAGAATAATTTGACTAGTTGATTTAACTAAAACTTACAGAAGAAATACAGTACTGATCTGGTATGAAAGCTGAAGACTTAAAGGATTAAATTAGCTTCTTAGAAGTTTTTATTCATTATAACTTTATAATAAAATTCGTTTTCCCCCAGAAGAAAGGTGCTTTGTAAATCTTTTGAATAGCACACTTGGAAATAGTTTTGTTATAGACTGTAGGTAATCTGACCCAGTAAAGTGGCACTCTTTTGCACTTTATTGAATTCAGATAAATTTCCTTCATGCTTTGATTGGTTTAGCCTTTATATTTGTCATTGCTTTCATTGTGTCATTGCCATGTAGGAAAGTGTTGGTGATAGCAGTCTAGTCTTCCTTCTAACCTACTTTTCTTAAGAAAAATGTTGTATTAGCCAGCGAAAGAAAGAAAAAAAGATTGCTTATAAGATATTGGCTTATGTAATTATGAAGACTAAAAGGCCCACAGTCTGCCATCTATAAACTGGAGACCCAGGAAAGCTAGTGGTGTAGTTTAAAGCCTTCAGAGAGCAGCAGAGCCGTGGGATAGGTCTCATTCCTGAGTCTGAAGGTATGAGAACCAGGAGCACTGAGGGCAGACAGATGTCTCAGGTCAGGCAACCAGGCAGAGAGCAAATTCAGTCTTCCTCCATTTTTTGTTCTGTTCAGGCCCTCAGTGAATTGGATGATGCCCACTCACATTTCTGAAAGCCATCTGCTTTAATCAGTTCACCAATTCAAGTGCTAATCTCTTCTAGAAAAACCTTTGCAGATACACCCAGAAATAATGTTTAACCAGACATCTGGGCATCCTGTGGCTCACTCAAGTTGACACACAAGATTCATCATCACAAGTGTGTATTATTTTTTAAAAAGCATCTGCAATAAATGTGTTTAAATGCTTACATTTAGGTATCACGTCATATGCTGTTTTTTTCTAGCTCTTTTCTCTAAATGTCTTGGCTACTTCATTGTTTGGCCCTGTAATAAGGTACCCCAAGTTTGTGTATGTGTGCGTGCGTGTGCACTGATGGGCATGGAGCCATACTTTCCCACGCGGTGTAGTGCAGACATAGTGAGGTTGATGGGGACTAGGCCTAGCAGCAGATGACAGGGAGAGGCTAATTAATAGCAGATAGAACTAGACTTCTGTTTGTAAGGAGATCCTGAAGTGAACGGCTGTGTTTATTACACTTTTAACCCAAGTTTTCTTAAGAGACTTTGGCTCACCTGCTTCCTGGGGTCATTTTTAAAGCTTTCTTCCAAAATAGGAAGAATGATGTAAAATTATGTATAATTTCTTTGGAAATATGCCCTCTCCTTTAAAAATATGCATACTGTTTTAAATGACTTCAGTGCACATATGTTTTGGGGAATGATAAGAATGTAAGTTTTGGTTCTGCAAATGAAAGCCTGTTTTCCTCAGACTGTCATTGGGGGAAAAACTTCTCAGTGTAACTTTAACAAATACACAAGTTACCAAAGTTGAATGATAGTATGTATGTGAAAAGGCTTTGTAAGAGCTCTTTCTTATCCTTTGGTTCATTCAGGTCTCTATATTTTAAGTTTGAAATCTAATTGTAAAATAGTTAAGAAAATTGAGGATTTCTAAGACTTTCGACATGGTCTGGTGAAAAGCAAAGCTAAGACTTTCTGTTTTTTAAAGGAGGGGCCTGATTCTTTAACTTTCCAATTTTTCTTTTAATCAAAGGCTTTAAATTAGTGTCATGATTGAGAAATTGTAAGAGCATCAAGAGAAAGATGGTTGAAATGGTAGTTTTAGATATAAAATATTGATTGGATTTTAGTCCATTTGCTAGCATTGGTTGGGTTAGAGTAACAGCAAAAGAAAAAAAAGAGAAAAGAGGTAATTTTGCTGTGGTTCTTTTTGTGTGGATTACAGTGTCTGGTTGCTGAGTCAGTTGGACTCTTTTAGTCCTGACTTCACTTTGCTCATTCCTGGCAGTTTGGTGGTGGTGTCTCCTCTGACCTTGCACTTCCTTCCCCTGACTTTTCCACATTCTTCTCCCTTGCTTTCTCTGGGTTTCCCATGATCCCTCTTTATCATAATGCTCTTGCACATAATTTTTTAGTATTATCCTCTTCTGATAGTGACACCTACACTGAGACACACAGCAGTTACATATCTGCATTGACCTCTCAAGCCCCTCCCGTTTCTCACCTGGTTGCTAGATTTCCTTCTCATTGTTTAAGAACATCAGTATACACAAGTTTGTGAAACCTGAAAAAGATGTAATATTAAGTGAGTTGGTGGAGATATGCATAGATAGATACCGAAAGTTGAGGTTTTTAGAGGTATGATTAGTTTTTCTTGTTTATTTTAAGGTTATGTGCAAGGAATGAGTGACTTACTTTCACCTCTGTTATATGTGATGGAAAATGAAGTGGATGCCTTTTGGTGCTTTGCCTCCTACATGGACCAAATGGTAAGAAGAGGATTCCTTCTTTTAATCAAACTAATTTTGAATATTTTAGTTATATAATAATCTTATTATATGGAATGGATATTTATATTTAGCCAGTCATGGTAGAACTTTAAAAAAATTGCTCAGTTGTTTGTTACTTTTCAAGAGGCTTGGAAATGCTGGTAATATTTTTAATATAAAAAGTAGATAGTAAGTGCCTATAGAATAGAAATAATCAGGATTTAATATTGGTAAATGCTTATGATCTGCAGAAGGGTAATGAGTCATAGAATATTGATGAAGTAGATGATTCAGTTCTTGTGAGGTAGTTTCATCTCATCTGTTTCAGAGATAAAGCTTAGTCATGCCAAGTAATATCCTTACCTTTTGTGAACATTTTAGATTTTATCATTATAGTGACTGATTTTTCTCCAGATGTTTTTGAACTATTTGTAACATTGACACTTTCTTAGTTTTTTCATAAGCATGTGATTATTAGAGTTGAACTGTCTATATACATATTATTACAAAGAACATTTTATCTATTATCATTGATATATCTTAGAGACAGAGTTCTAGGACAATAGTACAGAGAGAGTATTAACAGGAAAATAAAATAGAACTGTCTTCTCAAGTAATCTTTAGAAAGTAGACCGGGGGAAAAAAGCAAAGGGGCTAAGAGCAGATAAAAGCATATGAAATCCAAAGACCTGACTACATAGGTCTCTGTACTTGTTTCAAAATAAAATTAATATACTTAATGCTGGCCCTTGATGGTCGGATATTGAAATGGCTTGCTTGTAAGGGGATAAAGATTTCAAATATGTAATCATATGCAATGATTCCTTGTAATATTGAGTCTGGGATACAGATGTGAAACTTTTTGATTACTTCTGTTTTTTGATGACTTCTGTTCTTCCTCCTCTCTTGCTTGCCTGTTTTTATTTCCCCTTCTAATTTGTCTCAGTTTTATCTGTTTTCTCAAGTCTCTCCTCCGTGGTTCCAACTCATCGTTATTTTGCCTAGTTCTTTTCCATACTTAATAAGATTTGATAGTTTTAAAATATTTTTTTACTATTAAAGTAATAGTCAAATTGTATAGTCCTTTACCATGAATTACTATTTTTGAATTATTTAGAAAGATTATTAATTGCAGTAATCTGGCAATATCATAGTTTGTCTTCCTTACCTTTTTGATTGGTTGATTTTTACCTGCCTTCTGAGTTCCATATACTTAGTTCCATAAGTGCTCTAGAAACCTGAGGCATTTGTTATAAAGGCCTGTACAACTGATAATAATTGTATAAAAACTGTTGTTTGTTTTCCTTGTATTTTTGTTGTTTATCCTCTTTTCACTAGAGCTAGTATGATAAAGAGGTCATGTCTTTGTTTAACTCATTCTGTGATATGCTTCTAGAATTTTCCTGATGCTTGACATGAGGTGTTTGTTCAACAGAGTTTTGTAAAATAAATATGAGTATTTCCCCAGTGCTTAGTTTAGATCTCAGCTTATAGTAGATTTTCTAAGAATTAGTACAAATGTATGGCATTTACTTTTTCTGTCATTGTTCAGTCACTAAGTCGTGTCTGACTCTGTGACCCCATGGACTGTAGCATTCCAGATTCCTGGAGTTTGCTCAAATTCATGTCCATTGAGTCAGTGATGGATCTAACCATCTCATTACAGTAGTAGTTTTCATAAGAGCTAATACAGTCATGTTCAAATACATTATCTTGTGTGCCCGATATGTATATACATGCATATGTGTGCATATACTTAGGCCTCAGATGTAAAGACCACTTTTTGAACATCTGTAATACACATTTCACAGTCCTATTTGTCATTTTTCTGTATGGAGGTTTAAGTTCTTCATTCTGTCTGTTTTGCAGTAGATGTTCTCTGTTTGCCTTTTCCATTGACAGCAGTCTGGGGGTATTTCTAGTCTTCATTCTAAAAAGATTTCTTAACGTCTGCTAACATCTTTTGTTTCATAGTATGAAACATA
Organism: Raphicerus campestris; assembly: GCA_006410735.1. Classification (NCBI taxonomy): domain Eukaryota; kingdom Metazoa; phylum Chordata; class Mammalia; order Artiodactyla; family Bovidae; genus Raphicerus; species Raphicerus campestris. The sequence continues at coordinate 800,468 of SJYW01001686.1, forward strand.
ACATGAAACATTTCATAATATGAAAGGGCAGTAAGTTACAATCAAAATAGTGTGCACAGTTATTTCCACTGCATTGTTAACTGTTTTCATGTCCTTGAATCTTTTCTGCTGTTTGATTCCTTCTTTTTGTTTTACAGCTTTATTTCATGTAAGTTTTTACTACTTTACGGAGGCTGAATCCAATGTCTGTAGATTCACTTTTGTTGGTATTTACTCACATCTAGTGTTGGTCTAGGCATAGACTTCTGTCTGTTACCACCATGTTATAGAAACAACTGCAAAATGATCTAATGAACTTCCTTATAGCCAGCATTCATTTTGCCATATAGTTTTAACTTGCCCTTCCTTCTTACCCCCTTCGATATACATATGTTTGTGTGTATATACACATATCCATACCTGTGTATATGTACATATACATATATGTATATATGCACACATGTACATACAGATGTAATGTACATACGCATTTATTTATAGTTAGACTTGAAGCCCTCTGTGTATCCATTGTCAACCTCCTTTTCCTTTCTGCAAGAATAGCTACTTCTCTGAAGTTGGCTTCTGTCATTTTGAGAGTACTACTTTTTATAGCAGAGTGGGTAGCAGTGGCCACACCACATTACTTCCAAAACAATGAAAGCTTTTGGCCATGTCACAGCAAAAATTATGCTGTTAATCAAAGAGTTAGTCCTGCCTTTCCCTTTTATTTTCCTGTGGGAAATGTGAAGAAACTATATCCCCAAAACTTGCGTTTGTCTATTATAGCATTTCATTCACTAAACTATTCAGATCACTAAAGAGAAACCAGTTTATTGAGAATCAGTAGCCTTAATGTTTTTTTTTAACCAACTAATCTGATAGATACTTTTAATAAAGCACTGTTATTGTCTCAAAAACTAAAAGAAATGTGAGGGGGAAAGGATGTTATTCTTAGGCATTTCACAAAGATTAGGGCAATAGTTCACCATAAAGGGGTTAGAACATGAGGGTTAAAGGGATCATAATCATAAGAAACCTTTCNTAACGTCTGCTAACATCTTTTGTTTCATAGTATGAAACATAACATGAAACATTTCATAATATGAAAGGGCAGTAAGTTACAATCAAAATAGTGTGCACAGTTATTTCCACTGCATTGTTAACTGTTTTCATGTCCTTGAATCTTTTCTGCTGTTTGATTCCTTCTTTTTGTTTTACAGCTTTATTTCATGTAAGTTTTTACTACTTTACGGAGGCTGAATCCAATGTCTGTAGATTCACTTTTGTTGGTATTTACTCACATCTAGTGTTGGTCTAGGCATAGACTTCTGTCTGTTACCACCATGTTATAGAAACAACTGCAAAATGATCTAATGAACTTCCTTATAGCCAGCATTCATTTTGCCATATAGTTTTAACTTGCCCTTCCTTCTTACCCCCTTCGATATACATATGTTTGTGTGTATATACACATATCCATACCTGTGTATATGTACATATACATATATGTATATATGCACACATGTACATACAGATGTAATGTACATACGCATTTATTTATAGTTAGACTTGAAGCCCTCTGTGTATCCATTGTCAACCTCCTTTTCCTTTCTGCAAGAATAGCTACTTCTCTGAAGTTGGCTTCTGTCATTTTGAGAGTACTACTTTTTATAGCAGAGTGGGTAGCAGTGGCCACACCACATTACTTCCAAAACAATGAAAGCTTTTGGCCATGTCACAGCAAAAATTATGCTGTTAATCAAAGAGTTAGTCCTGCCTTTCCCTTTTATTTTCCTGTGGGAAATGTGAAGAAACTATATCCCCAAAACTTGCGTTTGTCTATTATAGCATTTCATTCACTAAACTATTCAGATCACTAAAGAGAAACCAGTTTATTGAGAATCAGTAGCCTTAATGTTTTTTTTTAACCAACTAATCTGATAGATACTTTTAATAAAGCACTGTTATTGTCTCAAAAACTAAAAGAAATGTGAGGGGGAAAGGATGTTATTCTTAGGCATTTCACAAAGATTAGGGCAATAGTTCACCATAAAGGGGTTAGAACATGAGGGTTAAAGGGATCATAATCATAAGAAACCTTTCATTTATTTTGGTGCCCTCCCCATCCCCAAACCTTGACTGAACTTTTAAACATTTAAACCACAGTAGTTCTCAAACTTTATGATCTCAGGACCTCTTCACACTCTTAAATATTATTGCAGATTCTAAGAGCTTTTGTTTATGTGGGTTATATCTATTGATGTTTGTTATGAAAAGTTTTAGGAAATTTATAAATATCTTGTTGTTTAGTTGCTAAGTTGTATCCAACTCTTGCAACCCCATGGACTAGAGCCCACCAGGCTCATCTGTCCATGGTATTTCCCAGGCAAGAATACTGGACTGGGTTGTCATTTCCTTCACCAGAAGATCTTTCCAACCCAGGGATGGAACCTGTATCTTCTACATTGGCAGGTGGATTCTTTACCACTGAGCTACCTGGGAAGCCCAGATATTTACTTATTCATTCATTTAAAGATAACAGTAAATCTTCTGAAATTTTACATACATTTTTAAAAAATGAAAAATAACTTTTCCAAAACAGGATTTACTGAAAAGAGGGATTATCTTCTAGTTTTAATTTTCTTTTAATGTATAGTATTTAGTTTAATAGGAGACAGCTGACTTTCACATTTGTTCCTGTATGTAGTCTATTGCAATGTATAGCCTTTTTATAGCCTTTACAATTATGGGAGAATTTAAAGTGCAAAATGCATAAATTGTTTTAGTATTGCTGTTGTCATGAAAATGGTTTATACTTCATAGATTCCTTAATGCCATCAAATCGTGAGAAATAATTAGCTAATTCTTTAACAATGGACACATACTAAGGCTAAAATTAATTTTATTTCCTATGTTAATTTGAAGAAATATTTAGCAGTAAAATGATTTGATAAAAGTCTGTATCCCAAATGTATGTTCCTTTCACCCAGGTTTCTTGGTATAAGAATAGTATATCAGTCAGTCTACAGCTGCTGTTTTCTGCATTATTCTTTATCTTAAAAAATTGAAGAGTGGGAAAAAATAATCTTTTAGCATTTTAATTAGTTGTGATTTTAAAATATAACCAATATGGTGTAAGTCCAACATTTGTCCTTATTTTAATGGCACAGTTATCAGTGGTTATGTACTGTAAAATATTTATTAAGTATTACTTAATATTTTGTATTTAAAGCATCAGAATTTCGAAGAGCAGATGCAAGGCATGAAGACCCAGCTTATTCAGCTAAGTACCTTACTTCGGTTGTTGGACAGTGGATTTTGCAGTTACTTAGGTGAGTTGAGTGAAATAAAGCTCTACTCAGCAAATTGTAGGGTAATATGCAGAGAGAAAAAATGTAAAGACTGTATAATCCACCAGTGTTGCCTGGGTTCCTCTGAGGAATAAAACTGTGGGACCAAACTGTCCCCCTTGTACAGTTTGGCTTTAAAACAGTTCATTCATACTATGAAATACGAGTCATCTCTCATTTGTGAGGACTGCCCCTGGGTTGGGAAGATCTTTTGGAGAAAGAAATGGCAACCCACTACAGTATTCTTACCTGAAAAACTCCATAGACAGGAGCCTGATGGGCTACGGTCTAGAGTTGAAAAGAGTTGGACACGACTGAGTAGCTGAACACACATACTTTCTCACCCCCATATCAAAGTCCGAGGAGACTCAAGTCTCTTACATAAAATGGCATAGTATTTGCATATAGCCTATGCACCTCCTCCTGTATACTTTAGATCATCTCTAGATTATTTATTGTACCTCACAAATAGTTGTAAATACAATGTAAATCCTTTTTAAATAGTTGCCAAGTGCAGCAAATTCAAGCTTTGCTTTTTGGAACTTCCTGGAATTCCCTCCCCCCCCCAAATATTTTCCATTCAGGATTGGTTGAATCCATAGACAGAGAGTCAGCTGTTATTTGGTGGTTTGCTTTTAAAGAATTTAGCTTGAAATCCTGAATCGTTTCCTTGAATTAGTAGAAGACAATTAAATTTATAGGACTTTTAAGCCTAAGATGAACAGAAAAATTTGAGTTTGAAATAGGTACCCTATTCTGAGAGAATTAAGTGGTTTTTTTTTCTTTTTTTGTAGAATCCCAGGACTCTGGATACCTTTATTTTTGCTTCAGATGGCTTTTAATCAGATTTAAAAGGGAATTTAGTTTTCTAGATATTCTTCGATTATGGGAGGTAAGTTCTTAAATTATTGTAAAAATGTAACACTTTTAATGGAAATAACCATTTTGTTTCTATAAACAGATTATAGTATCCTGGCTGAAATTTCTAAAGCAGTTTTGAAATTCTGATGTTTTTGGTCTCTCCTTAAAAACTATGTTGAACTGAATATGTGTTCTTGGGAGCTTTTTACTGTAGATCACATCCTTGTGAGACTGGGGGCCCGGAGGTTTCCCAGAACCAGTTGTGTAGACCATTTGACCTTGGGATACTTTNTTAAAGAATTTAGCTTGAAATCCTGAATCGTTTCCTTGAATTAGTAGAAGACAATTAAATTTATAGGACTTTTAAGCCTAAGATGAACAGAAAAATTTGAGTTTGAAATAGGTACCCTATTCTGAGAGAATTAAGTGGTTTTTTTTTCTTTTTTTGTAGAATCCCAGGACTCTGGATACCTTTATTTTTGCTTCAGATGGCTTTTAATCAGATTTAAAAGGGAATTTAGTTTTCTAGATATTCTTCGATTATGGGAGGTAAGTTCTTAAATTATTGTAAAAATGTAACACTTTTAATGGAAATAACCATTTTGTTTCTATAAACAGATTATAGTATCCTGGCTGAAATTTCTAAAGCAGTTTTGAAATTCTGATGTTTTTGGTCTCTCCTTAAAAACTATGTTGAACTGAATATGTGTTCTTGGGAGCTTTTTACTGTAGATCACATCCTTGTGAGACTGGGGGCCCGGAGGTTTCCCAGAACCAGTTGTGTAGACCATTTGACCTTGGGATACTTTATGTGAGACTGTGCTGAATTTGAGTGTAGATTTAAATATAGTTAAGGAAGTTTTTGACAACCCACTCCAGTATTCTTGTCTGGAGAATCCCATGGATGGAGGAGCTTGGTGGGCTACAGTCCACGGGTCGCAAAGAGTCAGACACGACTGAGCGACGCGACTTTGACTTTCACAAGGAAGTTTTGGCAGGCCAATCAGTTGAGATGGTACTTTATTTGTTGTCTGGAGTATTGGGAGGGAACTGACTTTTGTCCTGCTTTTTAAAGAAATTTAAGTTAGAGCAAAATACTAAGAATAATGTAACAAATATGCTACTATCTGCATTCAACGTTTGTAATAGTTTTGCCTTATTTACTTCCATCGAGTTGGCCAGAAAGTTCATTCGAACAGACTTTTTGGCCAATCCAATAGTCTTTTCTTTTTCTTTCCAAGGCAAAAAATACTGAAAGATATAGCTTAGATCTTTAATCACCACCCCAAGCCCCATTAACCTTTTCCTCACTCTAGAGAGTACTCATGATCATGTTTTTGGTTTATATCTTTTTATTCCATCTTGTATCCAGGGCACCTCATAATGAAAAGCAAGATATATTTTCTTCTCATATATCTGTTAATTGTTAGCAGATGGTAGTGCTTTCAAAATAGACTATTGGTATAATGACCATCCACTACCTTATCTTTATAAAAGTAAAGGTTGCAGAAACTTTGCCAAGGAAAGAATGAGGGAAATACTCTATTTGAATAATACTAAACTTAATATGCAGTGGGTATCCTGAGGCTTTTACACCTGGAGGTTGATTCCTATACATATAGAGGCTATGCTCCCATTAGAGAAGGTGATCCACTAACTGAAGGATCCTCACTTTGTGGAGGAGCACTTCTTTGTTTGAAATTAGAAGGAAAACTTAACACGTTCTTGACCTAGAATCGTACTTTAAAGTTTATCAATTTCATTAAATTAGTATCTCAGCTTCTTTTTAAAAGTTTTCAGTAATTGTAATAACTCCTTAATCTGTGTTTACCAAATAAATTAGGACTTTTAATGAAATCCTTGAGGTTAATTGCATTATAATTAAACTTTCAAAAATGGATTTAGTCTGAAAATGATTCTACTTGGTTTATTTTTAGTAAAAGAAGTAAAAACATTTCTAGTATGCTTTCATAATATTGTTTACATGAGTCTTTGATCTTTCTAAAAAGATATTAAGTANCCCACACCTCATTTCTTAACTAGAAAAAGAATGGACTATTCCATCTAGGCAAGTTCTGGTTTGCATAGAAGTCATTCAGAATTGAGCATGGTTATCTATGAAGAAAATATTTTAGAATTGATAGAGTTCACTAAATATGTGTTCTCTTTTCTATAGGTAATGTGGACTGAACTACCATGTAAAAATTTTCATCTTCTTCTCTGTTGTGCTATTCTGGAGTCAGAAAAACAACAAATAATGGAAAAACATTATGGCTTTAATGAAATACTTAAGGTAGTTATTCTTTTAATTTAGATTTTAGTATTTTGACTCTTTCCTCTTTTTGTTGGAAAACAAACATTTCCTTGGAGTGTTATTGAATCTCTTGAGTGACTTAAAATTTTATCAGTAGTAGTCAATTCTAGGACCAGTTTTCTGAGAATGACCGTTCAGCAAGTTGAACATGTTGGCCAGTTACTTTTTCCCTTGCTAATTAGAAAGAGAAACTCGACAAATGCTCTTCTGTGTTGTTTACTTTTCTAAACAAAGTAATGCTTTTGCTTGTAACTTTGAGATAGTAGACTTGGGACAGCTGCTGGATTTATGTTCCATAAGCTTATTAATAATAAGCTTTGAAATGATCTAATGAGGGATATATTAAATTTCCTTTTTACTTGTAGTCTGAGGATATTTTGTTCTGATGATTTTGTCTACAGTGTAATATAACTAGTATGACACTATCCTTATGGAAGAGAGCTAAGAAGAACTAAAGAGACTCCTGATGAAAGTGAAAGAGGAGAGTGAAAAAGTTGGCTAAAATTCAACATTCAGAAAACTAAGATCATGGCATCTGGTCCCATCACTTCATAGCAAATAGATGGGGAAACAGTGGCTGACTTTGTTTTGGGGGGCTCAAAAATCACTGCAAATGGTGACTGCAGCCATGAAATTAAAAGATGCTTCCTCTTTGGAAGGAAAGTTATGACCAACCTAGACAGCTTATTAAAAAGCAGAGACATTACTTTGCTGACAAAGGTCTGTCTAGTCAAAGCTAAAGTTTTTCCAGTAGTTATGTATGGCTGTGAGAGTTGGACTATAAAGAAAGCTGAGCACCGAAAAATTGATGCTTTTGAACTGTGGTGTTGGAGAAGACTTTTAAGAGTCCCTTGGACTGCAAGGAGATCCAACCAGTCCATCCTAAAGGAGATCAGTCCTGAATATTCATTGGAAGGACTGATGTTGAAGTTGAAACTCCAATACTTTGGCCACCTGATGCGAAGTACTGACTCGTTAGAAAAGACCCTGATGCTGGGAAAGATTGAAGGCGGGAGGAGAAGGGGACAACAGAGGATGAGATGGCTGGATGACATCACCGACTCAATGGACACGAGTTTGAGTGAACTCCGGGAGTTGGTGATGGACAGGGAAGCGTGGCATACTGTAGTCCATGGGGTCGCAAAGAGTCAGACATGACTGAGCGACTGAACTGACTGAATATAACTAGTAATAAATTGTATAATAGAGTATAGTAGTGTTTCAGTTTCAATTATTTTATGATTTATTCTAGCATATCAATGAATTGTCCATGAAAATTGATGTGGAAGATGTACTATGCAAGGCAGAAGCAATTTCACTACAGATGGTAAAATGCAAGGTATACAGTATTTTAAATAATTGAAAGATTTTTTTGTCTATATGATTTTGGTGGATTGAGGTCACAAAATTTTTCTTTTAGAAGTTAAATTAGTAAGTTGGTGGCAGACACAAAGCATTGGCTAACATTTGTTTGCCATTATAGATTTACAGCACTTAATTGAAAACAATTGAATAATTATGCTAGGAGACAAACAGTAATAAGACAGAATGATAAAAGTGATGAAAACACTTTGGCAACAACAAGAGAGGCTGTAGAAGCGTTGATATATTATCAAATTAGTGAACACAGAATAGGACCTCATATTAAGTATATAGTGTCTTCAAGTAAAGACAGATGCTAATCAGAAATAATTAAATGAATATTATTTGGTCAGTGTCATTACATTTATATCAGTCAAGCTCTTAATTGTCTCTAAAAATAAGGCAAGTTTGAGGTGTTATGTCCTGAATTTAAACCAAAGTATTATACTTTTGGTGTATTTTGGTTTTCAGATTTTTAAGCGAATTCTTATTTAGTCTTTGTGTTACTTGTTCATAGTTCCACATATTTATTTTAGCTCAGTTTTTCTCTTTACAATTGTACGTATTTATATGCTTACGGCTGCACCGGGACTTCATTGCTGCCTGCGCTTTTCTGGTTGAGGACAGTGCGGACTGCTCTTCCTTGTGGCTCGCAGGCTCCTCCCTGCAGCGGCTCCTCTGCTTGGGGAGCTCAGGCTCGGCGGGCTTCTGTGCCTGCAGCCCACGGGCTCGGTAATTGAGGCTCCCAGGCTCAGTACTCGAGGCGCACAGGCTTAGTTGCTCCGCGGCATCAGGATCAGGGATTGAATCTGTGTCTTCTGCATTGGCAGGTGGATTATTCACAACTGAACCAGCAGGGAAGCCCTATTTTAGTTCACTTTTACAAATATTTATTTGACAGCTATTCTGTTCAAAATTTGCCAGTGATACTTTCCAAGTTTAAGGAACATTTGTGTATTGAGGGAAAAGAATGAAAGAGAATGAAATAAATGCAGAATGTTAGAAAACAGTGTGTGAGAGTGGTGGGGTGAGGTAGAGTGGGGAGTGGCTAATTCAGAATAGAAGATCAGAAAACCACTTATTAAAAAGACTGGTTTGGATTTCATTTCAAGTGGAGAAGGAAGGTCTGAGAAGGTGCATAACAATTGCACTGTTAGAACAAATGTTCGATGTTATCTTAAATAGTAAGTGTTAATTTGTGATTACTTTTCCTCTATGGTGAATGATGATTTTATATTTCGTTCTTCTTATTCAGGAGTTGCCACAAGCAGTTTGTGAGATCCTGGGGCTTCAGGATAGTGAAGTTACAACACCGGATTCAGACAATGGAGAAGATGAAAACATTGGCATGACTATTTGTCCTGCATCTGCATTGCAGAGTAACTCATTGCCTGTCCTTACTGCCAGTGGGGGCAGAGATGACAACCCAAAAGAGATATCCATGTCCCCAGATGTCAGCAGATTAACACCTGCATGATCATTCTTTGAAGAGACACTTTGTTACAAAATTTTTTCAAGTACTTGAAAGGTGGAAATTTGAAATCTTGGTATTGATCGTGCTTTAAGGTTTATGGAAAGAATGTGTACTGATGTTCTTGCATTAAAGCTTTACAAAGATTTAAACTAATTATTTTTGTAGTTACTTCTACCAAATAGCCTTTCCTTTTCAATAACATTCCTTAGTATTTTTTATAGCTAAGTACATTTTATTTTCTTGCTGATAAACTGGAATTGGAAAAATAGTACAAGTGGATGAGTTGGAAATTATGCACTTTGAAAACATTCACTTTGTTTACTCCTAGTTTAGCAGGTTTGGATTTGATTAAATGCTGAGCCTTTCTATAGCTTTCTAAGCTGAGAAGTAGGTTGTGGCCCAGTGATGAAATGAAAGAATTTATTTTTCTCTCTTGTTTACAAAAATACTTAGCTTAAATATTTACACTGGTTGAATGTGGTTTAAATTGGACATTTTCATCAATGCAATTTAATGTGTAGATAGAGAGCTATTTCAACCATAATAAGTGGATTGGCAGTATATTTTATACATTGAACTTTTCTTCACTTGTATATAAAGACTGTATAAGTACTTATTTATGAGTATAAGAAAGGATAGGCATATTTTCTTTAACTGAATAAACTTGACTATTGATTTATATAACCTGATTTCACAAAGTAAATACATAGCTTCAGTATGAGATCTTTTTCAAAGCTATTTTCTTAACCAAACATTTATTTCAGGAGACTACATTCAACCCCATACCTGGTGTAATTTTCAAGTTAATTGCTTATAGTCTCATTTTACTAATAATGTTTACTATCTTTCCTAATAATGCATTAACTGATTAATCAGGTCTTTAAATTTTTATGAAATACTCTTTATCAGAAGCTTACGTCAAAAATTTCATTATACTATCACGAGTCTCAAAATAATGCTCTTTTGTATATGAATGAAGCTGTTGTTTTTACCATGCAGTGTTGCATGATTTTAAGTTATGTGTAATGAACATAACTGATTACATTTTAATTGTAATTTGTTTACTTCTGTATATATCATTAAAATAAATTTGAAGTTGAAATGTTGTTTTCAGTTAAATTGCACTTGGAAATAATCTGCTAGTTCTTCATCAGAAGAAGAAAACCCTAAGATAGACCCTAGTGCATCTTGTATTTTTATATGTTTGAAACAGTCATTTGAATGAGTTGTGGAAAGAAGTGAGAAACATGACTCTTTTATAAAGAAACTTTTTATTAGCATGAAATTGAGTATAGTATTACCTTGGAGGGTATAATTATCTGAATCAGTAAAGCAACTTCTTACAAGTGAAGTTAATAATGTAAAATAAAAGTTAAATAGTTCTAAAATGGTCCACTAGATAGATTCCCAGCACCCTGCCTCCCCCCCGACCCCAGAGAACTAGGGAACCAAATGAACTTTTTCTTACTTCAGCTTTAACTGACAATCATGACAGTAGAACCATTAGATTGTAGTTTTTAATATCATATGTGTGTTATCTTTCATCAGTTAATAATGAGTAAGTCTATTCAGAAGAAAAACTAAACTGATCAGAGCTCGGTGTCTCCAGCCTTTCATTTCCTGCTGTTCAGGAAATTGCTGAGAACATCTTGATGTCCTTCTTGTTCTTCCTGGACAGGGACTTTTGGGGAGATTCCCCCCCTGCCAACTTTGTAATATAATGTCTACTTCAGAGTTTTAAAAAAATCTTAAGACATTTAGTAAGTTTAACTTTTGTGAAGTTTTAGTTTTAAAACTACTTGTTAAAAACATTTTTACTAAACATGTAATATTTCTCTTTGGCCCATTTTTTATATGTAAATAATACAGTACCAAGTAAAGTCTGATTTAATCCTCAGAACCAGCTAGCAAATAACCATGTAAACTTGAACTGTTGATATTGCTAAGATAGATACAGTTCAGGTAAGGGTCTTAGTCTGACTTTTAAAAGAATTGTATGTTTTAATTTTCACAAGGGGCTCTGTCCTTGCCAATAATAAAATATTGAAAGTGAAAATGCTAGTCGCTCAGTCGGGTCCGACTCTGCAACCCCATGGACATTCCATGGAATTCTCCAGGCCATAATACTGGAGTGGGTAGCCTTTCACTTCAGGGGATTTTCTCAACCCAGGAATTGAACGCAGGTCTGTCCGGGTTGCAAGCGGATTCTTTACCTGCTGAGCCATGAGGGAAGCCCAAGAATAATGGAGTTGGGTAGCCTATCCCTTCTCCAGCAGATCTTCCCGAACCAGGCATCAAATCAGGGTTTCCTGCATTGCAGGCGGATTCTTTACCAGCTGAGCTATATTATGTGCTTTAAAAAGTGTTTTCGATTCTGATAGGAGTCTATGGGCAATCTTTTTGTATTGGAGATTTAGAGAATTGCCCTTGTATACTGTATTGCTTGGCTTAAATTTTGACTTACAGTTAGGTAGACACGTCCTTAAGTTGTTTTTTTTTTTCATTATTTTTAGTAAAAAGTGATGACAGTCAACTTTGACTATTTTATGTAGGTTGTTCCTCTGTTCTTACATTTTGAAGAGAAACTTTCAGTGTCATTTTATTTCTTAACATGAAGCAGGGTTCAATTTGAGATGAATCTGAAAGTTGTTTTAATCAGTATCTAATGTCATTATCTGACAGTAAACGTCTGTACTTACTGTACTGAGTTGGCTAAAACGTTCGTTAGGGTTTTCTGGTAACATCTTAGAGAAAAACCTGAAAGATCTTTTTGGTCAACTCAGTACTTTTAAGATGAATACTGCCATTTAAATGATAACAGTGTATTTGTCCTGTCCTCCCTTTGGGTCCTTATAATATGGGAGTTTTTTAAGTTGTTGGATTTTTTAAAGTTGTTTAAGTTGAGGACCGCTCTGATTACAAACATTTTTTATCTTTAGGTCTTCTAAGTAGACTCCTATTTTTCAGGCTGTCTTGACTTCGGGAAAAAGAGTGTGTCATCCTTAGATGCAGAGGGGCTGGGGGTGGGGCAGTGTGATTGGACATACTTCTATAAGTTCTGGGGTATCCAAAGCACTCTTGGCCCATGGGAAATTGCATTGTTAAAAAACTCACTAAAGAAAAACAGATCGTAATCCAAATCTCCTTCTAAGAACCATCAGGGATCAGAAATGCTGTGTTTACCTAATGTAGTTCAATCCCTAGAGTTAGAATTGGAATACTTGAATAATAGAGTGAATGCTTCCTCAGTCATGTCTGACTCTGGGATTCCATGGACTTTAGCCCACCAGGCTCCCCTGGGATTTTCCAGGCAAGAATACTGGAGTAGGTTGCTGTTTTCTAGAGAATCTTCCCCATAGGGATCAAATTTGTGTCCCCTATCTCTTGCATCAGCAGGCCGTTTCTTTACCACTGAGCCACCTGGGAAACCCTAGAATAAAGAGGTGAGCTGTTAAATACGCTTCTCCTCAGATATCTCTCTGGTATATTGCTCTTCACATCTCTATGTACTAAAGTAGAATGGAAAAAACAAATTCTAGTAAGCATCGCTGTGATCAATGAACAGTTCCTTTCGGGTGTTTTTAATTAAGAAGATGTATTAACTTCAGAAATGGGCTTTTGCTGTGACAGTGACTCATACATATTTTTGATACCACACTTGTTTGGAGGCAGCAGACCCAATGAGTTAGCCGACTGCTTTAAAAACACGAGAGCTGTTTTTAAGATTGTTTTAGATGTTTTATGGCCCGATTGTACCTCGCATTTTTTCATGAGTGTCACAGGATCACTTTGTAAGGCAAATTCTCCAGCGGAGAAGCCATCAAGGTGCTTCTTGATGCTTAGTATAAGTACTTACTGATGCTTAATATTAACACAGCATGCCACTGTGCCTGGCAAGCATGGAATGCAAGATACATCCAGAGAAAATCTGAGTCATGTCCTTTTTGTAACAGAATCAAATGTTAAATAGGCTAAAAGGAGTATATGCTGAACAGGAAGTCATTAACAATGAATGGCGTCTAACTGAAATAGATAATGTAAAGACTTAAATTGATTTCTGAATGAAATTGTTTATTTTTTTATACTCTTAATAGAAGTAATGCTATTATAAACACACATGCTCCTATTCCTGCCTTCCAAAATTCACAATAAGTTCTTTCACACACGTCAGGGTGTAAAGACGTTAACCCACAAAACAGTTTTGTTAAATTCGATTTAAATGCAATTTCTAAATAAATTTGAGACAAATATTTTATTCTCTTCTGGTTTACATAGCTTTTAAGGATTCTGTATGTAGGCTAATGAGGGGAAAGCCAGTCTGATGTTTCTAGCTTCCTTCATTCAGCCTTTTAACTTTTTGTTCAATATGACTTATCCCAGATTTTTATTGATTGGTGAAGATCGGGGGGAAAAGAATCAGTTTCATTGATATTTCATACAAACAAAAAAACCCTTGCTGCTTAAACTACAACTTACAGAATGGATGTTTTTTTATATATATATATATCTTTAAATTTTTTATTTTGTATTGGGGTATAGCTGATTAACAATGTTGTGACAGGTGAACAGCAAAGGGACTCAGCCATACATATACAGGTAATGGATGGGTTAGTCTTGACAGAGGTACATCTTAGGGAAGGAATTTAAGGAATAGGAATGTTTCAACTGTAGTCTGGTGAGTTGAATTCAAGTGGCAGAATCCTGGAGCCATCTGTCTCAGCAGAATCATTTTTTCCTAACCTATTCCCTTATTCCTGGTGGGACTATAAGTGAGTCATTCTGGCCATGAGAATCCATACCCCACCCCACTCCTTTTTTTTTTTTTATTTTGAACACTTGTGGAAAGGAAATCCTTTACCACAGAAATTCCCATTTTCTTTTGGTTGCTCTGAATTTGATTTTGTGGTGCTTCTCACATGCCTGGGCTGCTAAATTTTCCGTATTTTCAACTCTTCAGAATTAGAAGGTATGTTTAGAAGAGTCGCTCAGTGGTAAAGAATCCACCGGCCAATGTAGGAGACTCAGGAAACGGGTTCCATCCCTGGGTTGGGCATGCTCCCCAGAGGAGAAAATGGCAACCCCCTCCAGGATCCCTGCGGGGAAAATCCTACGGACAGAAGCCTGGTGGGCTATAGCCCGTGGGGTTGCAAAGAGTTGGACATGACTGAGCAGCTGAGCACTGGCCCCCACCTCCACCCCAACTTTATTCTACAAGAAGAGTTGAATAATTGTGAGCATTTTACTTGTTAGCTTTACAGTGTGGAGTGAATCCATGCGAGTCCTGGCCTCAGTCCAGGGGGTCCCTCTTTAATCTCGTTCCATAGCTTCCTAAGTTATTCTTAAGGACTCACGTTGTCTGAGAGCTTCACTATGGCTTTTTTTTTTTTTTTTTTTAAATACAAGAGCTTCTTTGTTAAACTTGCTTTTAAAAACCTTGAAGTTTTGTGTACCTTATTTTTCTTCTTGTTTTCTTGTTTATTTGCTATCACTAACTTAATTTCTTGGCTACAATTTAGAATAGCATAACTATGTATCAACACAAATATGAGTTCTTTTGATTGGTGGTGCTAATGGACAAATAGTACAACTAGTTTGAGGTGTTTGTTTCCTCAGTTCAAGGTGGCTTAGGGTGGGGTGTAGATGCTTGGATCATAAAGTGCTTTGTGTTGCCACAGCCGTGGAGTTTATCCTATAACATTCTGGGAGTCGGGTGTCAGAAAAAATTTATTCACACTGAATTGCTCGTACTAGAAAATGCAAAACATTTTCTTAACGAATGCAAAACAGAAGGGTTAAACTATTTGCATAGGAGCACACGTTTTCGAGTCAGGTAGTCATGGATTTGAGACCTGGCTCTGTCGTTTCTTAATATTGTGACCATAGTGGTTCCCAGTAAATGGAGTATATATAAAACGCTTAGTACAGTGCCTGGCATGATAAATAAATGCTATTGTTATTTGATGACAACCAAATAGATACCTCCGCAGGCCGTTTTTTATTCTTAAAGCTATGTGGTCTGCTTTTCCTTCCAAAACATAGTATCCAACAGGTATGGCCTGGGGGCACCATTTGATTTGTTTTCGCTAAGGTCATTTTTATTTTAAATCTGAACTGTGTTTTGGTTTCATCTGAGCCATTGCCTCACTGACCCCAGAATAAATCACTATACTTTTTCTGCGTTAGTTTTATCCTTTTCACATTGGTTTAAACGTCCTTGCCTTTTATGAGTCTTTCTTTATTGAAAGTTGTCATAAAAACATGATGATGAGAACACAAATGTAAGATAGATTTCATATTTTGCTTATTAATAAAGAGAGAAGTCTCTAGTCAACCATCTTGGTCAATATAGAAAGTTATAAAAAAATCACCAGGCTTGTCTGCAACAAGTATTTTAGTGGAATGGGAAATTATAGTGTCTACTCGATGGTCAAAGGTCCGTCTAGTCAAAGCTATGATTTTTCCAGTAGTCGTATATGGATGTGAGAGTTGGACTATAAAGAAAGCTGAGCGCCAAAGATTTGACGCTTTTGGTGGTGTTGGAGAAGACTCTTGAGAGTTCCTTGGACTGCAAGGAGATCCAATCAGTCTGTCTTAAAGGAAATTAGTCCTGAATATTCACTGGAAGGACTGATATTGAAGCTGAAACTCCAATACTGTGGCCACTTGATGGGAAGAACTGACTCATTGGAAAAGACTCTGATGCTGGGAAAGATTGAAGGCAGGAGGAGAAGGGGACGACAGAGGATGAGGTGGTTGGATGGCATCACCGACTCCATGGACATGAGTCTGAGCAAACTTTGGGAGTTGTTGATAGATAGGGAAGCCTGGCATCCTGCAGTCCATGGGGTTGCAGAGTTGGACATGACTGAGCTATTGAACTGAACTGAACTGATAGTCATGTGAACATTTTATCAGGAAAAAAAAAAAAGGATTCCTAAGGCTGTATCAGCTGTTTTTGGTTATGATTCAACATTAGGTCAGTTCTGTCAGACTCTTCATACCAAATCACCCTTATCCTTCATGACTTAATTCAGATTATATTGTCTGGATGTCTGACTGGTTGATAGAACATCCTTGCAAAATTTAAATCCATCTTTGTTGAAATGTTTTTCTCAAAATGATCGTTTCTCTAGTCTTTGGGTATGTTCCACAGGAGTAAATCATTTCCATTGTGTCTGCACACTTTCGTGTATTATAGTATGAGTGGACGTAGTGGAGGCCACTTGAGTTGGTATTGTTTGGGGATTTTCTTCCTGTGAGCACAAGTGCATACCTCATACTGACTATGAGTGTGTGTTCAGTCATG
This sequence comes from Raphicerus campestris, assembly GCA_006410735.1. Lineage (NCBI taxonomy): Eukaryota > Metazoa > Chordata > Mammalia > Artiodactyla > Bovidae > Raphicerus > Raphicerus campestris. The sequence continues at coordinate 817,114 of SJYW01001686.1, forward strand.
TCCAACTCTGTGGCTCCATAAACTGTAGCCCTCCAGGCTCCTCTGTCCATAGAATTTTCCAGGCGAGAAATACTGGAGCAGGTCACCATTTCCTACTCCAGGCAATCTTCCCAACCCAGGGATCGAACCTGCATCTCTTGTGTCCCCTGCATTGGCAGGTGGATTCTTTACCACTAGCGCCACCTGGGAAGCCCCATACTGACGATCACGGCAAATCAGTTTTATGAAGACTTCTTATTCACAGAGTGGGATCTCCTAAGATCTCATGTGAGCCTAAGACTTCTTTCCCATACTGCTGCTTTTTTTTTTTTTAATCCATTTGTAGATACTTAAAGTACCAGGATATGGTTCTAGTGGTAAAGAATCTGCCTGCTAATGCAGGAGATCAAGGGACATAGGTTTGATTCCTGGGTCGGGAAGATGTCCTAGAGGAGGATGTGATAACCCACTCCAGTACTCTTGTCTGGAGAATCCTATGGACAGAGGAGCCTGGCAGACTCTTGTCCATAGGGTCACACAGAATCAAATATGACTGATGCAACTTAGCATACATGCAGAATACTAGAACAGATGACAGCTTCATTAACTATGTATATGCCAGTTGGTTTGTGAATATGTTGAAAAGAAAATAGTGTTATGTAAATACCTGTTGAGTTTCTTAAATGTTAGTCATGGCAGGCGTGTTTCATTTCTTTACTGATAAATTACTACTAAGTTAAGGAAATACTTTAGCTATGGCATAAGTTTATTTTGGTATAGTATTCATGTGGTTAGGTTGGAGGAATTGGGAATGGATGATATATAATAGTGAACAATTCCTGTCACAGAACCAAAAATATACCCTGTAAACCCTAGGAGTCAGATGTCAATGGAAAAAAAAAAACAACCAAAGTGATCATTAGGTTGGCTGGTTTTGTACTATGAAGTTAAGCCCTTTCTCTTACCTTATTCAATGTGGTTTAAGCACAGAAGGCATACATATCATATTTTCTTGTGACACAGACTGGATAGGCTGGAACAATGGCTTACAACCAGAGAGACTTAAGGGAAAAAGATCAGACTTTTTGTTGATTCCCAATCTCAAAATAACCACTCTTGATTATTTTTCAGGTAACTCTGTACTCTGACAACCATGTCTGTCCTTTAATAACTGCACTTGCCTTCTCCATTCATCTTGGGGAGGGACCAGGAAATTTTTTTGTTATTGTCAGCATATTTCCTTTTATCCTTTCCCTGAACATATTTCTTTACATTTTTGAAAATTCACTTTGATGACATTGTAATCTCAGTTGGATTTTTTTTTTTTTTGGCCATGCCACGTGGCTTGTGGGATCTTAGTTCTCCAACTAGGAATTGTTTATTCTTTCTCCCCTCAGTTCCCACTGTATACATGGACCCTTCTTTATTGCTCAGTCTTCCAATATTGTTGATATAATATCAGTTTGTTCTTGTTTGGTTGCTAAGTTGTGTCCGACTCTCTTGTGACCCCCATGGACTGCAACCCACTGGACTTCTTTGTCCATGGGATTTCCCAGGCCACAAATGCTGGAATGGGTTGCCATTTCCTTCTCCATGAGATCTTCCTGACCCAGGGATCAAACCTGTGTCTCCTGAATCTCCTGCATTGGCAGGGAGATTCTTTACCACTGAGCCACCAGGAAAACTTATTATACTGGTTAGGGCAATGCAGTTCTTAGCTGAGACATGTTTTTCTTTGATCCTTTAATTTTTCTTTGGGAGTCAGTTCTTATTAACGGCGTTTTTGTTTGTTTTGTTTGTTTTTTACATAGTTATCACTAATACAATCTACCATATGTTTAAATCAGCACTTGCCAATGATGGGGGCTTTACCATAGGGTAATCTGATTGCTGTATTTTGTTCAGAGCTCTCAATGTCTTTTCAGGTTTTTCTTTCTTTCCTGGTCAGTCTCCAACCATTTCCCCATGACCTGGCTGCAGGGTAAATGCCTGGCTCTCAGCCTCCTGTGGTCTGAGTCTCGGTATTCAGTGCACACATTCCGTTAATCACGTTACTTTCAGAGTAATACTGTTCTCAAGCATGTCTGGTGCCCTTCTCTCCAGAGGTCCTCTGTTTTACAGTTTCCAGAAAATAAGCTCCACTCATGCCCCTGGGGGCAGGAAGGGAAGTGTCTTGGCTATGTAGAATAGAAGAGGGGAATAGAGAGTTTTAACTGCCTTTAAAAAATAACAGTTTTATTAGGATATAATTCATGTGCCATAAAATGCACTCTTAAAGTCTGCAGGTCACTGATTTTAATATATTCACAGAGCTGTGTGACTACTCTAATATTTAATCTTAGAGTGTTTTCATAACTGTCAGAAGAAACTCGGCACTCAGTGCTAGTCATTCTTGCCTCTCCACTCCCCCCAGCACCCGACAGCCATTAATCTGCTCTCTGTCTGTCCATCTCGCTCCTCTCCCCAATCCCTTTTCTTGTTTGTTTTCACCTCTTCACCACATTTCATATAAATGGAATCATGCACTATGTGATCTTTTGTGACGGGCTTCTTTCACTCAATATGATGTTTTCAAGGTTACTTTCTTCCTTTAAAAAAAATTTTTTTTTTTTAATACTTTATTCTACTTTACGATACTGTATTGGTTTTGCCATACATTGAAATGAATCAGCCACAGGTGTACACGATCTCCCAGTGTACTTTCTTCCTTTATGTTACTGTTTATGGACACACCATATTTTGTTTTGTCTTTTCATTAGTTGATATCTGCATTGTTATGAATTTGGGATTTGTTGTTGTTGTTATTATGATTAAGGCTGCTATAAACATTCATGTACAAGTTTTTATGTGGCATACATCTTCTTTTTTCTTAGGTGTATACCAAAGAGTGGAACTGCTGTGTTATACGGTAACTCTAGGGTTAACTTTTTGAGGAACTGCCAAACATTTTTCCAAAATGACTACTGCATTGTAACATATACCTAGAGGTGAAATTGTTGGGTCACATGGTAACTTTGTAGCTAATATTTTGAAAGATGACCAAACTTTTCCAAAGTGACTCATCATTTTTCAGTCCTATCAACAATGTATGAGACTTGCTATTTTTCTGCTTTCTTCCAATATCTGTCTTGTCTTTTTTATTTTAGCTTTTTTAGTGGTTTATAAAGTAGTATCGTCTTGTGTGTTTTGATTTGTATTTCTCTAATGACTAATGTTGAGCATCTTTTCATATACTCATTGATCATGTATTCTTTAGACAAATGTCACTTCAAATCCTTTGTCCATTTCAAAATTGGTTTACTTATTTTTCCAATGTCAACTTGTAAAAGACCCTTATATATCCTGGTTACTACCTGCTATGAGATACATGATTTATAAATACTTTCTCCCATACTGTGGGTTGTCTTTCCATTTTCTTGATGATGTCCTTTGAGGCACAGAGTTTTTAATTTGATGAGATCATATTTATATTTTCTTTGATTGCTTATGGTTTTGTTATATCTAAGAAAAAAATCGCCTAATCCAAGGTCATGAAGATATAATCCTATGTTTTCTGCTGACTGTTACAGTTTTAGCTTTTAAGTCAGTGATTCAATTTGAGTTAATTTTTGTGTNGTGGACTGTAGCCTACCAGGCTCCTCCGTCCATGGGATTCTCCAGGCAAGAATACTGGAGTAGGTTGCCATTTCCTTCTTCAGGGGATCTTCCTGATCCAGGGATCGAACCCAGTTCTCCCGCTTTGCAGGCAGACGCTTTAATCTCTGAGCCACTAGCAGTCAAGCATGTCTATTAAAAAAAATTATTTTTTTATTGATGGATAATTGCTTTACAGAATTTTGCTGTTTTCTGTCAAGCCTCATTATGAATCAGCCATAAGTATACACATATCCCCTCCCTGTTGAACTTCCCTCTCATCTCCATCTGCATCTCACCCCTCTAGGTTGATACAGGGCCCCTGTTTGAGTTTCCTGAGCCATACGGCAAATTCCCATTGGCTCTCCATTTTACATATGATAATGTGAGTTTCCATGTTACTCTTTTCATACATCTCACTCTCTCCTCCCCCTCCCCGTGTTCATAAATCTATTCTCTATGTCTGTTTCTCTATAAACATGTCCATTTGATCAAGAGTCTTCAATCCTNCTCTCCTCCCCCTCCCCGTGTTCATAAATCTATTCTCTATGTCTGTTTCTCTATAAACATGTCCATTTGATCAAGAGTCTTCAATCCTTCAGGAAGCTATTAATATTTTCCTTGGTAATTTTATGACTTACTAAAGTTTGAATAGTAAGTTATCAATTGATCTAGGCATTTCAAATTGTTGGACTTGTTCTAGTTTGAAGTCATCAAAGGAATGATTATATGGACATTTTATATCCTTTTCATTCCTGCGTAGTGAGGAAGATTCTAGGGTTAGTGTCTCAACCATGCATCAGTTCAATTCAGTTCAGTCGGTCAGTCGTATCCAACTCTTTGTGACCCCATGAACTGCAGCACGCCAGGCCTCCCTGTCCATCACCAGCTCCCGGAGTTCACTCAGACTCACGTCCATCGAGTCAGTGATACCATCCAGCCATCTCATCCTCTGTCGTCCCCTTCTCCTCCTGCCCCCAATCCCTCCCAGCATCAGAGTCTTTTCCAACTATGCATATATGTGGCTAAATCACAGCCTCACATTTACTTTACAATTGCCTAAACATCACTGCATAGTGGTATCACACGACCGGGAAGCAGTGCCGTTTGAACGCCATCACACACACAGTTCCACTCACACAGTCATAACACATCAGATCAGAAAAAATTTATTAACATAAAATGGCTTAGGGACTCTGCAATACTGGTCTTTCTCGAATTATTTTCCTTCTTTTGGAAAACACTGAAACTTGCCGGTAGCAGGTTTGAGAGATGAGAGCTAAGGTCAGGGTAGAGATGTTTTCTTTTACAAATAACACTCCATTATGTATTGTTCTCCACCACCCATGCCCAAGCAGCTACTCGACCTATGAAACAAACAAATAGCAGGGGAACACAGATAACCCCAGGCTTCAGGTCTGTAATCTGACTGTGGCCATCGGCAGCCAGAAATGAGTTTCTTTCTAATCAGCCTTCCATCAGTCCCAATCACTCATATAAAGGGGCCTGGAAGGGGAAGACTCACATCGCGTCTTCTTCAGCAGCAGGGCTCTCTCTGGCCAGCGCCCCGAGAGGCCCGCTGCCTGCCAGCCCCTCTCACCTCACCGCGGCTGCTGCCCTGCTGGTCCCTCTGCTGCAGAGGAAGCAGATTACATCGGGACCCATGCAGCCAGCAATGATGATGTTTTCCAGTAAATACTGGGCAAGGAGAGGGCTTTCCCTGGACTCAGCAGTGCCCGAAGAGCATCAGCTGTTCGCCAGCTTAACAGTGAGTACTGAGCCGCTGGCACTCTCTAGAGGAGTGTTTTCCAGGCTTCGGATAGTCTTATTCTTGCCACTGGGACACGTACTCTAAACACACACCCTTAATTCCTTCCTCTATCATCTGTCTAACCTGCCTCCCTCCTGCCTCTCTCCACCTTTCCTTCTCTCTCCATAAAGTAAAGCAGATGTCCTGATTTCTATGGGGCAAAACTTTCTTTCCTCAAAGTTTTTGAATTGAAAGTAAAGAAGTTCCCGAACATTAAGAATGAGAAGTTCTATGAAACAATGTNAGAGATGTTTTCTTTTACAAATAACACTCCATTATGTATTGTTCTCCACCACCCATGCCCAAGCAGCTACTCGACCTATGAAACAAACAAATAGCAGGGGAACACAGATAACCCCAGGCTTCAGGTCTGTAATCTGACTGTGGCCATCGGCAGCCAGAAATGAGTTTCTTTCTAATCAGCCTTCCATCAGTCCCAATCACTCATATAAAGGGGCCTGGAAGGGGAAGACTCACATCGCGTCTTCTTCAGCAGCAGGGCTCTCTCTGGCCAGCGCCCCGAGAGGCCCGCTGCCTGCCAGCCCCTCTCACCTCACCGCGGCTGCTGCCCTGCTGGTCCCTCTGCTGCAGAGGAAGCAGATTACATCGGGACCCATGCAGCCAGCAATGATGATGTTTTCCAGTAAATACTGGGCAAGGAGAGGGCTTTCCCTGGACTCAGCAGTGCCCGAAGAGCATCAGCTGTTCGCCAGCTTAACAGTGAGTACTGAGCCGCTGGCACTCTCTAGAGGAGTGTTTTCCAGGCTTCGGATAGTCTTATTCTTGCCACTGGGACACGTACTCTAAACACACACCCTTAATTCCTTCCTCTATCATCTGTCTAACCTGCCTCCCTCCTGCCTCTCTCCACCTTTCCTTCTCTCTCCATAAAGTAAAGCAGATGTCCTGATTTCTATGGGGCAAAACTTTCTTTCCTCAAAGTTTTTGAGTTGAAAGTAAAGAAGTTCCCGAACATTAAGAATGAGAAGTTCTATGAAACAATGTCTTATATCAACAACCAAAATAAATGTGCAGAATTTTTGAAAGGACTGTTTATTATGAGTTGGAACAGGGAGAAGAAATTAAATGGATTTCTATGGTTCCTGCAAGATTATTATGTCTTCTGTACCCTCGTCCATCTACAAAACCTGGTCTTTAAACACAAAGTAATATTTTCTGTTTTTGTCTATAGGTGCTGTTATTGGAATAAGAGAAAGATCAGATTCCTTTCAAAAGTTTTCCTGTGTTCCTCATTATTCTATTATTTTTCAGTTTAATTGATGGGGTAATGAAAGCAATATACCAGTTGTTCAATATTTAAGGCAGTTTTATTAAAAAAACAGTAACAATAAAAAAGTAACATTTTGCAGGATTTAGATCCTGATATGGGGTAATAATCATAGGATTTAATAAAGAAGACAGTGAATGAAAAATGTATTCTGATTTCTAGTTATTAAAAATATTAAATGATATTTCATTACCATACTACCAGAGTTAATCAGCCAGTTACAATTCAGTGTGTATCATAGAAAAATCTGTTTCAGTATTGTAGCTCTGACTTTGTGCCAGAGGGTTGTATTGTACTAATATATTATTACTCCTAAAAATGTTGAAAAGTAATCAGGGCAAGTTTTGAAGAACTGTTTAAATCAGTTTGCAAAAATGAGTCTAAAACATAAATAAGTTTTCTAACATTTAAATGTTAGAAATGAATATTTGAATGAGATATTGCAATGAAGAATTCTAAAGCCATAGTGACCTTCTGGGAGGAAAACAAGGAAAACTCAGAGTTATGGTTAATGTATAATCACTCTTTCATATAGAAAATACTACTTAAATATATAAGATCTGTGGCAGATGTTGAGAGCACTACAACATTTGAGCCTTTAATGATGGAACATACTGTCAAATGCCACTGCCTGCATAAACTTCTTTTGTCCCTCAAGTCATAAATTATAAAATATTTATTTCTGTGATATATATATCTAGTGAGTGAGGCAATAGTAACATGTGAAAATAAAGCCAGTAGAGAAATCAGAGGAAGAAAATAACGAAGAACTGTTCACTGGGTTCCATATCAAATGTGCATTTCTCAGTTTCCTGAGCAAGTAATAGATTGGTATGACTGAACTATATCACTGTCTGCCAGGGAGAAAGTTCTATTTGCCCAGTTCTTAATCTGTGTATAAAGAACATGGAAAGGTACACTCCAGTTTGCATTTTGCTGAATAACTTTCCAGCTTTATAATTGTGTATTTCTGACAATGTGATCCAAGTTTCTGGAATCTGTCATTTTTGTCTTTAACCAATAGGACTAGTAGTCATTACCTAGTTGTGTATTATTATGGTATCTTGGTTGGCCAATGAAGTGCTAATATTTTTCGATTTCTTAGATTCTTCTCTTGGCTCCTAATGATGAGCTAGCCTCTTTGTTTCTTGATTTCTTTTTACCCTCCTCTTCCTTCCCGCCTTCCTTTCTCTCTCTCTCCCTCCCTCCCCTCCTTCATCTTTCTTTCTTTTCTTCAGTTTTTTCATGTAGCTGAATTTTTATGGCCACTTTTCATATATCATCTGTTGACACAGGCGGTCTTCATTGAATACACTCCTGTGTGCTGAACTTTTGCAGATAGACTCACATTGACCATATGGATCTAATTGCAGAATGTCAGGTGATCAGTTTCGGTTCTTGTTCTGACATATTTCAGAACAAAATTAATATTTTGTTTTTAAGATTAATTGAAAAAATTATTATGAAAAATATGTTTAGCAATATAGCTTAATTTTATGTTTAGTAATTAATATAGCTTTGATATAATTCAACTAGGCTAACAGATCAAACTTTATGCTATAAAATCTATTAGAAAGAAAGGAGTTATTCACACAAGAGACTTTATGATGGTCAGATTTTTGTTGCTACTAAAATGAAGCAAATGTGATTTCCCTTTAATTTCAACCATTGGATGATATATTTGAGCACTGCAAAATAGTACCCATGAGTAAATTAAACCAGTACTTATGATCGACAGTTATAAGTGACTTGGCAACTTCTCCTTGAGTTTGTATGCTTGCTAAGGATTCCAGCATATGAATGGAATATCTGAAAAAGAATCTGGTTACAGAGAACTTTGGAATCCTAACTAATACTTTGGTGTGTGTTTCTACCTTCTTGAAGGTAAATAAAACTAACTCTGGCAAAAATGATGATAAAAAGGGCAACAAGGGAAGCAGCAAAAATGACACTGCTACCGAGAGCGGCAAGACGGCAGTTGTCTTCTCCTTGAAAAATGAAGTTGGTGGATTGGTCAAAGCGCTGAAACTCTTCCAGGTGAATGTAAAATATCATTATCTAACTTTGAAAGTGTCTGTGTGCTGTTTACAGACCTGTCATCTGTTATGAAGTATCACTGAATCCATTTCTAGATAATGTGTTGAAAGGTTCAAAGAGACCAAACTTCATGAAGCTCTACAAGAGGGGTTAGTCTGTCAAACAATAAAATAAACATTCGTGGAAACCATGGTCTATTAACTCAGAGTCAGCCGATGAGTAATTCTGCATGCTGTTGTCAGGTGAGGAAGTCGGTACTGTAAAAGTGTGAGCCTCACACCTGGAAAGGCAAACACAAAAGAAGCCAAAGAAGGTATCTTTAAATATTAAAGAGCTTGCAACCTGATTCAGTTTGTTCACATTTGAATCATGCATATGTCCTAGAGCACATTGATGGCATAAAATGTGATATGTTAATATGCTGCTGCTGCTGCTAAGTCGCTTCAGTTGTGTTCGACTGTGTGCGACCCCATAGACAGCAGCTCACCAAGCTCCCCCATCCCTGGGATTCTCCAGGCAAGAACACTGGAGTGGGTTGCCATTTCCTTCTCCAATGCATGCAAGTGGAAAGTGAAAGTGGAGTTGCTCAGTCATGTCTGACTCTTAGAGACCCCATGGACTGCAGCCCACCAGGCTCCCCCACCCATGGGATTCTCCAGGCAAGAGTACTGGAGTGGGGTGCCACTGCCTTCTCCACATGTTAGTATAGGCACTTGTTATTCTCCTAAGCCTCATTGTTTTAAGAACCTAATGTGTCTTTGTAAAGATGAGTCATTCTCCTTATATAGGACCTAGGACTGCGTGTATGCTAAGTCACCTCAGTTGTGTCCAACTCTTTGCAACCCTATGGACTGTAGCCCAACAGGCTCCTCTGTCCATGGGATTCTCCAGGCAAGAATACTGGAGTCGGTTGCCATGCCCTCCTCCAGGGGAATCCTCCCAACCCAAGGATTGAACCCACTTCTCTTACATCTCCTGCATTGGCAGGCGGGTTCTTTACCACTAGCACCACCTGGGAAGCCTGGGAGCTTGGGCTAGCTTTCTCTTATAGAAATATAGTCATCCAAATGGGTGGGCTGAAACCTCAGAAAAGAGCGTAGTTGAGGGGAAGGTTACAAAAACTCAGAAGAACTCTTGACTTCTTGCCAGGGTACACCTGATGGCTTCCCTCTCCTTCAGGATATGCCTTTTACCAGTGGGTTTTGTTTGGGGGCACTGGCCTTGGTTAGGGCTGTCACAGGGGGGCCTAGCACTGTTTGGTGCCTTGGGCTGCTGGTGCCATGGACAGACTGAATTGCAGGCAGAGGTTTCAGACCTGTATTCTCTTGGCTCGGCTAATCCCTAGCTGCTTCCTAGATTCAATAGCTTCATCTGTAAAATAGCAGTAATAACTCCTCCCTAACAAGGCTGTTCTGCTGGAATAACAGGAGTGTGAGTGCTTTGTAAAGTGTGCAGGCGTTAGGCATTATTGTGACGCCTCCTTGATGACCATAGAGGGGGAATGAGCAGCCCGATTTGGCAAATATTTCCTTGTTCTCTTCTGACCTTGAAGAAAGGGTCGCGTACCATAAAGAGTGGTAATGGAAGTTTGAAGAAATATTTTATACATAATGATATCATCCAGTGCTGTCTCCATACAGTGCCCAAAGGCAAGCCAATTCAACTCTAACCTGGGTGCAGTGGAAAAACCCCTGGAGACAGGGTCCTCAGCTCTGAGTTTTCACTTGGCCCTCAGCTGGTGCTGGGGTCTTAGTTACATCACTTAACCCATCTGGACTCCAGTTTTCTTGTCTAAAAATATCCACTCTGCTTCAACCACAGTCCACGCAGTGACCCAGTTGTGTAAAGACGCTTGAACTTTGAACCTAATGTTAATCTTACCTTTATTATCTCCCAATTTAGAACATATGGCATTATTGCAAAACTTATTAAAAACATAAGTAGAGCAGTTAGCAGCCTGGTCACAGGATGAGTTTCTTTATACAGAGATGGATGCTATGATTTCATCCTGGTCTGGCACTGGAAATTGCCTATCCTGCTGCTGTGCTGAGAGGTCTGAGGCCTCCCGGACTATACTAGGAGTTATGCTGATAATCAGAGAATAGTGGACTGATGGGGAGGGATCTGCTTGTCTGGGGGTGGGTTAGGATGCAGAGAACTTAGTCTCCAGTTAACTGAGGACAAAGAAAGACTATATCACTGGGGAAATTTAAACCTGAAACTTAAGTATGAAATTGCTGCCCTGCTTTGAACATCTTATTGTAAGGAGATTTTACTCATGAAATCCAACATGATTGTTGCAGCAACACATTCTTGGATGAAGTTAGTTAGCTTCATCCACCTCCTGGAGGTTGTTGAAAGAGAACATTATTATACATTTTATGGGGCCCTGTAAATACCATAATGTCCCTCCTTGTTAAAAAAGAGGAAAACCTGCACACAGTTACTGTTCTTATTCATAGAACAGTATTTCCAATGGTTGGAAAACATTTCCATGTTTTCGTCAACCAAAGAGTGAGATAATTGTCTTCTCCTCTTTTGTGGGCACTTGGCACCTTTCTGCTTACATGTTAAACGAGGACTGTCCGCGGCATCTCTTTTGTTGTGCCCTGAAGATGATTTAGATATGTTGTTTATACTTTCACAGGAAAAACACGTCAACATGATTCATATTGAGTCCCGGAAATCCCGGCGGCGAAGTTCAGAAGTTGAAATCTTTGTGGACTGTGAGTGCGGCAAAACGGAATTCAACGAGCTCATTCAGTCACTGAAATTTCAAACCACGATTGTGACACTGAATCCGCCAGAGAACATTTGGACGGAGGAAGAAGGCAGGGCCAGTTTTTGTCTGTTGGGTGATTTTGCAAGCTGACACGTGTGCCACAGGGGAAGCTAATGTTTTTGAACCTGCACTGTGTTTCCAACAGAGTTGGAGGACGTGCCCTGGTTTCCCCGGAAGATCTCGGAGTTAGACAGGTGTTCTCACCGAGTTCTCATGTATGGTTCGGAGCTGGATGCCGACCACCCAGTAAGTGCCCAGTCAAATCCATCCCACATGTGCTCTTCCAGCAATGGCAGTGTGCCATAGTCTGTGCTATGATGCTTTATCATAGAGCAATTTCTTATTTATTCCCTGTAACTGAGAGCAGGCGCTTAAATGATAAAGCTTCTCTGTATGTGTGCATTGGCTGGAAGCAGGTTAGAAGGATGGTAGTTCTACCTTGCTTTTATTTTTAAAAGAGTTGGATAAAAGAGGAGGAGAGTATAAACCTTGGAGAACGTTTCTGTAGAATTAGACAGCCTGAAATATACTTGCGGATGGTGGCCCTGGGAAGAAAGGAGGAACTGAAATTGATCACCTCTTTGGGAAACTAGGGAAGACTTGGTGTTATGGTACTCAGTGAGAGAGTAAAATTCTCCTTGTTATTTTCCTCGACTGGAAGTAGTTAGGAGCAGAGCAATGTGGTGGACTTCAGTCTCAATGGAAAGGCAGAAGGTGATAGAATCAGACCATAATGGAAGACGCATCTCTCCTTCCTGAATCTATTTACCGCCATCTCAGCTCTACAGCTGTAAAAATGACTACCTTTAAAGAAATAAGATAAGTAGTAAGCATTTCCCATTATTCCCTCTCTTCCCCTTTACATCAGTTTTTATTTAACGCAAGAGGCCCGAAACTTCTTTATGGTCAGAATGAAGTACAGTTAGTAGTCTGGGAGAAGCAAGCAATGTACTCCTTCATTATAAACAATTTCCCCCCAGTGCCCTGTGTCTAAAAGTGGTGGGTTAAAGGGTGACGCCCGAGCAGATTGGTCATGCTTATAGGAAACTTTTGTGGACTGAGGGTAATGGTTTTCAGATATCCATTTTATTTAAATGGAGGAAGTCTGGAAATCTGACGGACTGCGCGGTGGTTTTCTAAGTGTGGTCCTGGGACCAGCTGCCTCGGTATCACCCAGGAGCTTGTCTCACTAAGCCCACACTCAAGTGTGTGAACCACTGCTTTCAAGGAAACCAGGACAGCTTCAGCAAGAACGAGCTATTCAGTCAAACCAGTCTTTTGGCATAAAATACAAATTCAAACCAATTCATAGCATGCCATTTAGTGGGCAAACAAACCTAATTCAATTCCATGATTCAAAAAACTGAGTTCGCTCAAAGACAAATTCTATTAACATTTGCCAATATAGCTTAAAAATTCAGAATAATTCACAGTAGTTCACATGAAAGGCTCCTGAACTTTAGAGAAATACTCAAAAGTGTCTTTAATAATCATCCATTTGTTTATCTTCCCCTTCTCCACTTCGGAGGAGTCAGAATTAGCACAGAAGCCTGATTTAAGATCTTAGCAGTAACAGGACGGCTCAGATGCCAGCTGTTAATTTGCNGACCTAGGACTGCGTGTATGCTAAGTCACCTCAGTTGTGTCCAACTCTTTGCAACCCTATGGACTGTAGCCCAACAGGCTCCTCTGTCCATGGGATTCTCCAGGCAAGAATACTGGAGTCGGTTGCCATGCCCTCCTCCAGGGGAATCCTCCCAACCCAAGGATTGAACCCACTTCTCTTACATCTCCTGCATTGGCAGGCGGGTTCTTTACCACTAGCGCCACCTGGGAAGCCTGGGAGCTTGGGCTAGCTTTCTCTTATAGAAATATAGTCATCCAAATGGGTGGGCTGAAACCTCAGAAAAGAGCGTAGTTGAGGGAAAGGTTACAAAAACTCAGAAGAACTCTTGACTTCTTGCCAGGGTACACCTGATGGCTTCCCTCTCCTTCAGGATATGCCTTTTACCAGTGGGTTTTGTTTGGGGGCACTGGCCTTGGTTAGGGCTGTCACAGGGGGGCCTAGCACTGTTTGGTGCCTTGGGCTGCTGGTGCCATGGACAGACTGAATTGCAGGCAGAGGTTTCAGACCTGTATTCTCTTGGCTCGGCTAATCCCTAGCTGCTTCCTAGATTCAATAGCTTCATCTGTAAAATAGCAGTAATAACTCCTCCCTAACAAGGCTGTTCTGCTGGAATAACAGGAGTGTGAGTGCTTTGTAAAGTGTGCAGGCGTTAGGCATTATTGTGACGCCTCTTTGATGACCATAGAGGGGGAATGAGCAGCCCGATTTGGCAAATATTTCCTTGTTCTCTTCTGACCTTGAAGAAAGGGTCACGTACCATAAAGAGTGGTAATGGAAGTTTGAAGAAATATTTTATACATAATGATATCATCCAGTGCTGTCTCCATACAGTGCCCAAAGGCAAGCCAATTCAACTCTAACCTGGGTGCAGTGGAAAAACCCCTGGAGACAGGGTCCTCAGCTCTGAGTTTTCACTTGGCCCTCAGCTGGTGCTGGGGTCTTAGTTACATCACTTAACCCATCTGGACTCCAGTTTTCTTGTCTAAAAATATCCACTCTGCTTCAACCACAGTCCACGCAGTGACCCAGTTGTGTAAAGACGCTTGAACTTTGAACCTAATGTTAATCTTACCTTTATTATCTCCCAATTTAGAACATATGGCATTATTGCAAAACTTATTAAAAACATAAGTAGAGCAGTTAGCAGCCTGGTCACAGGATGAGTTTCTTTATACAGAGATGGATGCTATGATTTCATCCTGGTCTGGCACTGGAAATTGCCTATCCTGCTGCTGTGCTGAGAGGTCTGAGGCCTCCCGGACTATACTAGGAGTTATGCTGATAATCAGAGAATAGTGGACTGATGGGGAGGGATCTGCTTGTCTGGGGGTGGGTTAGGATGCAGAGAACTTAGTCTCCAGTTAACTGAGGACAAAGAAAGACTATATCACTGGGGAAATTTAAACCTGAAACTTAAGTATGAAATTGCTGCCCTGCTTTGAACATCTTATTGTAAGGAGATTTTACTCATGAAATCCAACATGATTGTTGCAGCAACACATTCTTGGATGAAGTTAGTTAGCTTCATCCACCTCCTGGAGGTTGTTGAAAGAGAACATTATTATACATTTTATGGGGCCCTGTAAATACCATAATGTCCCTCCTTGTTAAAAAAGAGGAAAACCTGCACACAGTTACTGTTCTTATTCATAGAACAGTATTTCCAATGGTTGGAAAACATTTCCATGTTTTCGTCAACCAAAGAGTGAGATAATTGTCTTCTCCTCTTTTGTGGGCACTTGGCACCTTTCTGCTTACATGTTAAACGAGGACTGTCCGCGGCATCTCTTTTGTTGTGCCCTGAAGATGATTTAGATATGTTGTTTATACTTTCACAGGAAAAACACGTCAACATGATTCATATTGAGTCCCGGAAATCCCGGCGGCGAAGTTCAGAAGTTGAAATCTTTGTGGACTGTGAGTGCGGCAAAACGGAATTCAACGAGCTCATTCAGTCACTGAAATTTCAAACCACGATTGTGACACTGAATCCGCCAGAGAACATTTGGACGGAGGAAGAAGGCAGGGCCAGTTTTTGTCTGTTGGGTGATTTTGCAAGCTGACACGTGTGCCACAGGGGAAGCTAATGTTTTTGAACCTGCACTGTGTTTCCAACAGAGTTGGAGGACGTGCCCTGGTTTCCCCGGAAGATCTCGGAGTTAGACAGGTGTTCTCACCGAGTTCTCATGTATGGTTCGGAGCTGGATGCCGACCACCCAGTAAGTGCCCAGTCAAATCCATCCCACATGTGCTCTTCCAGCAATGGCAGTGTGCCATAGTCTGTGCTATGATGCTTTATCATAGAGCAATTTCTTATTTATTCCCTGTAACTGAGAGCAGGCGCTTAAATGATAAAGCTTCTCTGTATGTGTGCATTGGCTGGAAGCAGGTTAGAAGGATGGTAGTTCTACCTTGCTTTTATTTTTAAAAGGGTTGGATAAAAGAGGAGGAGAGTATAAACCTTGGAGAACGTTTCTGTAGAATTAGACAGCCTGAAATATACTTGCGGATGGTGGCCCTGGGAAGAAAGGAGGAACTGAAATTGATCACCTCTTTGGGAAACTAGGGAAGACTTGGTGTTATGGTACTCAGTGAGAGAGTAAAATTCTCCTTGTTATTTTCCTCGACTGGAAGTAGTTAGGAGCAGAGCAATGTGGTGGACTTCAGTCTCAATGGAAAGGCAGAAGGTGATAGAATCAGACCATAATGGAAGACGCATCTCTCCTTCCTGAATCTATTTACCGCCATCTCAGCTCTACAGCTGTAAAAATGACTACCTTTAAAGAAATAAGATATGTAGTAAGCATTTCCCATTATTCCCTCTCTTCCCCTTTACATCAGTTTTTATTTAACGCAAGAGGCCCGAAACTTCTTTATGGTCAGAATGAAGTACAGTTAGTAGTCTGGGAGAAGCAAGCAATGTACTCCTTCATTATAAACAATTTCCCCCCAGTGCCCTGTGTCTAAAAGTGGTGGGTTAAAGGGTGACGCCCGAGCAGATTGGTCATGCTTATAGGAAACTTTTGTGGACTGAGGGTAATGGTTTTCAGATATCCATTTTATTTAAATGGAGGAAGTCTGGAAATCTGACGGACTGCGCGGTGGTTTTCTAAGTGTGGTCCTGGGACCAGCTGCCTCGGTATCACCCAGGAGCTTGTCTCACTAAGCCCACACTCAAGTGTGTGAAACACTGCTTTCAAGGAAACCAGGACAGCTTCAGCAAGAACGAGCTATTCAGTCAAACCAGTCTTTTGGCATAAAATACAAATTCAAACCAATTCATAGCATGCCATTTAGTGGGCAAACAAACCTAATTCAATTCCATGATTCAAAAAACTGAGTTCGCTCAAAGACAAATTCTGTTAACATTTGCCAATATAGCTTAAAAATTCAGAATAATTCACAGTAGTTCACATGAAAGGCTCCTGAACTTTAGAGAAATACTCAAAAGTGTCTTTAATAATCATCCATTTGTTTATCTTCCCCTTCTCCACTTCGGAGGAGTCAGAATTAGCACAGAAGCCTGATTTAAGATCTTAGCAGTAACAGGACGGCTCAGATGCCAGCTGTTAATTTGCAGGATGACCTTGGGCAAGTCCCTCTACTTCTGCAACTCAAATTCTTTACATAAAAAATGGACATAAAATGCTTATTGAGCTCAAAGGGGCATTTGAAAGGCCTAGTTAATAAAACAACTGGAAAGCATTTTGGCAAGAGTAAATGCTTAATTCCAGGAAAGGAAATGCTGTATTAAATCATGCAGATCAATGCCTGGACAGTAAAGGGTTTTTTTTTTTTGCTAACCTCTTATTTCCAAATGCTCCCCTTAGTCTAGTTTGGAAATTACTCAAGCTAGAGAAAGAGGGTCAGAACAACCACAGGAACCACTGACCTTGCTGTGAAAAAATTTATTCTAATACCCAGCATAAATTTTTATATGCTTAATTCTGTTCCATCATTCCTAATTGCACCCATCTTAAGATACTTTCTCTTATTTTCTATGCAGCCACTTGAAATAATTGCAAGTACTTAGCAATCTCCTACCTGACTCATCAGTTTTTACCACATATATTTCTTTTATATAAGCACACCAAATTTTCACTATGCAAAATTTAATATTGGTAAGTTGGTGTTTTTAAAATTATTATTTGATGAAGATAGATAAAAGTTTCTGAGGAATTTTTGTGCCTGGGAATAATTTCAGTCCCAAGGCAGGGATTATGATGTTAGGATCACGGTCTTGTGCTGAGATGGCTCACAAGGGGCTTCGAATATGAGTCATGCTGCTGAGGTTCTCAAGAAAAGGTTAAATATGTAGGTGAGTCCATCTCAGACATTTAAGGACATACACATCACATAAATCTTTTCAAAATGCAGGTGGAGGTCCTGAGATTCTGCCTTTCTAGGGAGCTCCCAGTTGAGGCGTACACTGGAGGCCTGGGGACCACACTTTGAATAGCAAGGATCTAGCCTGCTAGGGTCTTTCACAGTGGGATTCAAGGTCCCCTGCATAAGGCTCTCATTAACCATGCAGTACCTGGGGGCTCATCTGAAGCCTACTGAATCAGAGCTTCCAGGGATGGGCCCTGGAATCTGCCTTTAAGTGGATTTCCCAGAGAGTCCAGTGAGCTCTACAGTTTGAGAACTGGTATCCTAACTCGGCGATTCTCGAGCTTTCCGTTTAGATAATCTCTGGGAAATTAGAAAAATATACTAATGCCAGCATCGCATCTCAGTGTGCTTACATCAAAACCTCTGGGAATGTGTCCCGGTTTGGAGTATTATTTAAGCCTTGGCAAATGATTCCAGTGTTCTGCCAGAGTTGACCGATTTGGGATAGCTATGCTTGCCAGTGTACATTCAGCTGAGCACTTCTGGATGCTGGTTGGCTCTTCAGTTCCCCTTGATTTAAACTGAGAGAGGAAGGGTCATGTCTAGCAGATACTCTCTAAGTGCTTGTGTTGCCAGAGTTAGCAAATACAAGTATAGGATGCCCAGTTACATTTTCATTTTGTCACGCGAGTGTTTGTTCGTCGGTTCTTTGTCTCGTCACAGCAAAGATTTGGAGTGATGTACATTAAAGCCCCCTCGGCATGTCACAGCTCTCAGGTCTTGGATAGACTGTATTATAGCTCTCAGGTCTCGAATGGACCATGTTATAGCTCTTAGACAAATCAGTGTTACAGCTCAGTGTCACAGCTCTATTTTACTTAGAAGATAGCAGGAAAATCCATCTTCGAGGTGTGAGGGCAAGTTGATCCAAAGACATGAGGAGACGAGCACCCCAGCGCGCAGGAGAGCGAGCGAGCTGGGTCTGGCTCCTCTGTTTATATGCTCCTCTCTCCCTGGGCCTGTCCTGTGTAAACTGGGCCAGCCAGGAGTGCTGTTTGTTTTACCTGAGGTCCTCACTCTGGTCCTCGGACCTTCTTTTGTTCTATTTTTGCGAGCTTTTCCCTTCCTTGTCTTTTAGCCACCGCCATTTTGGACTCCTTTTCCCTATTCTACCGACCTAGCAATTTCATATAAACAATAACATTTTTTTAGTATAAGTAATGTCCCAATGTTGCCTGAGTGTCTTATATTTTATCTGGTAACTTTATCCCTGGCATCAATTTAGAATGGATGGCCTTGGAATTCTGTATCTCTGTAATCGCTAGTGTAGCTAGCATCTCTGTACTATTTTGCCAGTCCATGCACATTTCAATGCTGAAATTTCTGGTTCGCCCATAACACTTGGGTAATTACCACCACGCTAGGCTGATGAGCCTTGATGAGTAGTAAATCACACTCTCTTGTGTGCCTGGAAAAGGTGCAGGTGTTTGCCAAGGAGATAGTCAAGATTCTTTGGGAAGCCCAGCAGACTATGATGCTGTTACCATGGTGTCTGGTCTGGCAGGAATCAGGGAACAGATGCGCAGATTTTCACATAACTCTTTTCCTCTCGTCGAGGCCTGCCTTCTCTTTGAGTATTAAGGGTGCTTGGAATCCTTCAGTTTCACCATCCCAGGTTGCTGGAGGTGACTAGTGAGTGTTGAAATCTGCACTTTCTAGCACACTTTCTACCTCTGTGGCATAAGACCTTTTTCTTAGGTCACAGACCCATTTGTAAAGGTGGTCACAAATTTTGTAACTGTAATCACAAATTTTGTATGTAGACATTTGAAGTCTCCTTCAGCCTGCTTTTGAACTCCAGTTTAAAGACCTCCAATTCACAGCAAAAAAGAGAGTGCTAGCCTTGAGGGTGGGCACACTTCCCTTCTACAGGGCCTTCGGGTGACCTCAGGGCACTCACTGTCTCCCTCTGTTACTGCCCTTTTGTCATTGCTGAGAGAAAGGCTCTTGGCAGTGGACCTTCTTTGTTTCCCTTCGGCATTCAGCCCTGTGAAGATTTCTGACCTCAAGGCCGGTTCTCCTTCAGCCGGAAGAGAGAGCAAAATGAGCTAAGGTTCCCCTTGAACTTGTGTGAGTGGATGCCGATTGGGCAGAGGTGGCTCAGGCCTTTGTGGGTCTGTCCCGGTTCTCCTCCCGGAGCTGTGGTCCCGGCAGCCTGTCTTCTTGCCCGACCTTCTTTCCCAGAGTGGCCTTCGCATCTTGGGCTTCCTTCAGGGTTCTAGGGGTTGCAGTGGTAAGAAGTTAAATTGAAACCATACCATCTGGGCTTCCAGCTGTTTGAAGAAACATCCCTGGGAAGAACTGCTTGTCTGAAAGTACCTGAAAGAAAGGGAAATTGAAAGTCTGTTGACAAGAGGAGAGACTCTTGAGTAAACCAGGAAGTCCTCTTAGAAGGATTCCACTTGATAGGAGAATGACAGACAGGATGGTTAATTTCCCAAGAGCGTGATGATGGGTAAAATCTTGAACTTGGCTGAAAACTAGTCAGAATTATAGGAACTCAGAAGGAAATGGAGCTAGCTTGCTATCCTGTGTCTGGATCCCTTGTAATCAATTTTGCATTATGTGGCTATACTCATAACATACAGCAAAACCTCTTTAATTCATCCTAATTTGGGATTTTGATGATTATTCTGAGTGATAGAATTTTAATGCATGAACATTTACTGGTTATTTGCACAAAGCAATTAAATTTAGGTTAACTCACTGAATAGCTATGTTAAAGGGATCTGTTTTATTGAACAGATAAGATTAATTTGTAATTAAGATCAGTTACATGTAAATGATACTTAAAAACCAAAGGATATTGTTCACAGTATCAATTTGCTTAACTAAGCCATTCTGCCTACTTACGGCAAGGTTAACTCTAGTCTGAATTCCCATGCATCCCAAATTAGGATAGCCCAAATTTAATGAGGTTTTACTGTAAGTACAGTTTGCTTCTGGCTGTGTCATTAAGGTGGTCATCCAAGGGGAAAAATTACATTTGAATTGGACATTCAATAAACACCACAGCAATTTTCTTTTAGGCCTTCTGCAACTAACTTTTTTGGCAGTCTGTTAAATAACTTCATCTCTTTTCTGTTTAAGGGATTTAAAGACAATGTCTATCGACAGAGAAGGAAGTATTTTGTGGATGTAGCCATGGGTTACAAATAGTAAGTACCTGTCCGGCTCTTTCCTGTGACTTGGTGCTGGTGGGTTAGGTAAAACACATGCTGGGCTAAACAGAAGATCTGTCTTCTTGTCCGTTTTAACTTTTGCAGAAAGCGGACATCAACCATTTTATACACTCACCCACTCTGTGGGCTTTAAATGCCAACACGGATGTTTGACATGCGGGTATAATTGCAAAATAATGTGTGCTGTGGGCCAAATGCCGAGTGCTACATTTTCACCATGGTACTCAGAGCTCAACTAAGGCAAGGAGCCACTTCTGTACACTCCGCAGGGCCTGGGAAATGTGTTTTAATTTTACTCTTGACTTGACTTTTTAGCAACTCCCTTCCATGTTCAGCTTCCCCGGTGAAAGGAGAGGATCCTACAAGAATGACGAAAAGGCTCATGTAAGCAGCCATTACAGGAGAGAGGTGGTTGTTTTGTAGGAAAAGGAAACTTCTTATAAACTGGAGGGTTTTAAAAAAAATTATTTATTATTTGGCTGCATGAAGTCCTAGTTGCGGCACTCAGGATCTTACATCTTCACAGCGGTGTGCGGACCGGAGATCTTTACTTGTGGTATGTGGGATCTACTTCCCTCACCCGGGATCAAGCCCAGGCTCTCTGCTGTGGGCTCACAGAGTCTTAGTCACTGGAGCACCAGGGAAGTCCCTAAACTGGAAGAGTTTCTTCCCCAATCGGGGATTAGGCTTGAGGTGAAACTGGAGAGCCTTGGGACTGGGCCAAGTGGCAGTGGCAGGAGGTTTGTGATGGGCAGCAGTGAGTGACAGCGGCCGCAGGCCACACCTGGAAAGATGGAGTGGACGTCAGGCCTCTCTTTCTTCTGCTTACGCTAATACAAATCACGCACAGACCATCACAGCGCTGTCGCTGCTTTCCTTTGGTGTTTGATCAGCTACATGAATCTTCTGAACAGAACACACTGTAAATCCATACCTGGTAGGAAAGTGTCTTTCTTCCTCTCGTTGAGACTGGTGAGAGGCTTGACTGTTGTGTTGACATTACATGTGTTCTAGAGGGTACCCGTGTTTCCTTTTTTTTTATTCAAAGGAATCTGACACACAGGTCCTTAGAGCGAAGTGAGCGGATGCCCCCTCACCTCTGGCTGGCGGTCCTGTGCTCGTTTCTAACCTCCCCTGATGCTTTGGATGCTCTTTGCTCCCTCCTCCCAAGCCCTGGCACCCTTCATTCTTTCTTATAAGCATGAAAAACGAGGACTCTTCGGCACGCTTTTCCATGTGTGTCTCCTCTTGTCCTGACTCCTCTGTTCCAAGGGTTCTTGACCCTCTTTAGACAACGGTGACTTTATGTTGCCTCGCAGCAGCAGCGTGCTCACGGCTTACCCCAGCCTCGGCCTGGCCCCACGGCCCTTGCACCCTCAGCGCCGTCACTGTAAGCTCTGTCTCCCAGGGTGCCCAGTCAGGGTGCCCAGTGAGGACTCTGACGGGCCATGTGCACCTTTTCACATCAGGCCCTGGTAGATGGCCGTGACCTTAATATTGACCCCCTTGGTTCACAGACCCTCCCTGTGAAATCTGGTCATGTCTGCATAGACAGAGGGTAGGCAGGACAGGCCTCTGGGTACGAGCTGCCCAGGACATGGTAAAAGCTCAGTTCTTGGCAGAGCCTTTTTCTTTAGATAAAGCAGATAGACAAAAATGTATTTAATACATAGGTGCTCTATGGAATGTATTATATATATAAGAATACTATGTATGTATGTATGTGTGTGTGTATGTATATATATATATATATATATATATATATATAGTGGATATATATATATCCGCTCACTTCACTCACTTTATATATATATATATACACACAGGATTTTTGCAGAAGGAAATGGCAACCCACTCCAGTGTTCTTGCCTGGAGAATCCTAGGGACAGGGGAACCTGGTGGGCTGCCGTCTATGGCGTTGCACAGAGTCGGACACGACTGAAGTGACTTAGCATAGCATAAAGGATTTTGTCAGCGTAGGGATCAAGTGCGTGTATGTGTACTGAGTCATGTCTGACTCTTTGTGACCCCATGGACTGTAGCCCCCAGGCTCTTCTGTCTCTGGAGTGGGTTACCATTTCCTTCTCTAGGGGATGTTCTCAACCCAGGGATTGAACCCACAGCTCCTGCTGCATCTCCTGCATTGGCAGGTGGATTCTTTACCACTGAGCCACCAAGGAAGCCTGTAGTTATGATCAAGGGACTACCTCAAATATTAGTTTATTTCTTCCTGTGGACCCCAGAAATTGGACCAAGACAGGCTTATAATGTAGTGACGCTAGTAGAAACTGGTATACATGGGTCCACCCGTTTCAAGGAGCACTGATAATGGGTAGTTATATGGTTTTAAAGAAAGCGTATTTGTCTGGAGAGGAGTGGAAAAGAGCATATGATTATAATGATGAAGGGTGAGGCCCTCCAAGTGTTAACAAGAGCTTGCAGTTGCCATTTCCCATTAGCTAAAGTGTGAAATTGAGGCCTGGTATGTCTCCGGAAAATGAAAATAAAAACTGGAGGTTGGACATGGTGGAGGTTTTATACAAAGGAGGGCTACATGCAGGTGGAGCAGTCCAGGATCTGGTTCCCGTTTGGAGGGGACTGACTCCTAGTAACTGAATGTTCAGGAGGCTGAGATAGGCAGGCACTGCCTCTCCATCATTACCTCTACAGAAACCACTCTTCCTGCGGTCCTGATGCCAGGGAGGTCAGATGACACTAGTCAGTGGATACAGCGTCAAAGCAAAGGGTGTTTGGATAAGAGAGTTTGGAATCCAGGGGCCTTGTAACCCTCTCCCCCTGGACAGGGCTGACCACAGCAAATAAGAAAGTGGTTCAAAGCTGGAGTTTTGGAGTCAGACAAGGCGGAGCTGGAGTCCTAGCCTCCTGGCTCCCTAGCTGGTGAGCGCCTCAGGCCCTCCTTCTGGGAAGTGTATCTGACAGGAGGCCCCGTCTTGGGGCTGTAAGGGCTAAGAGAGAGTGTGTACACTGTGCTAAGCACGAAGGTGGCACGTGGTTTGTGATCATCAGTGTCAGTTACTGCTCTTATATCCACCCCTCCCTTTCCTCAGGCTGGCTTCTGCTTCCATTGATCTACCGGCTCATTCTTTAGCTATCTTAATAGCACCATTTACGCACCATCTTAGGAAATACTATAGCTTGAACATCCTGAGAAGCAATGCTTGAAAGAAAATCTCTCCAGTTTCTCATTTAAAAGGCTGCTCCTGGACTGATAACTCTTCATGCTGAACAGCCTCCCTCTTTATGGAGAAATTTCATAGAAAACAGTCATATTCCCATTTGGGTATGTGTGGGAAGCTGCCAAGATGCTGAGAAAGAGCACCCGTTGCCTCAGGTGCTTCTTGTAAGTGGATAGTGTGAGGGGAGTGCCTACTGGGAGTGGTGGGAAGCATAAGCCTAGGACTCGAGGGAGGTGGAGAGAAAAGGATCGTTCCTTCCTGCCCTTCCTGCCATCATCACTGTGGCTTCTCTGACTGGGACTTTGAGGATGGATATGGGCTAGCTGTCATGCATGTGCACCTAGGTGTGCAAGCTCATGTGCTGGTGCTGGTGGGTTGGGGTACAAGTTCTTACAAATCCCAAGTGGCCCTGAGCCATGGTCTCCAGTGTGGTTTAACAGGAAAAAAAGACACAATATCTAATTGCAATATGTATTTTCTAGTTTGGCTTTCCAAGTGAGCAAAGGGGAAATATGTCAATACAATAATTACTTAAGTTCGCTTGAGTGGCTTCTGGCAGCATGCTGTGACTGCATTTTTCCAAACCAAAGCTTGGAACGACTGGCCTGAGGAGCCAGATTATTTGAAATTGGGGTGGTCCTGAAAAAAATTCAGCAAGTGAGGTTTCTGCAAATATAGTTTGGTAATAATAAAATTAGGGACTATTTGAACATGGGGAAAATAATTCCGTTCCCTGTCGATAGTTCGTTCAGGCTTTATAGACACTGAGAAGGTCAGAAATATAGATGGAGATGGAGCACAGATATTTTAGTGGTGTCGTAGCAATTGGCAGGATGGAGTCTGAGGTATCAAAAGATGAAGAGAAGGAGAAGAAGTGAAATACAGAATAAGGTATATTGAAGCCACAGCCAAGAAGCCCTCTGGGGAATCCATGTTGAATACCATATTTTCTATGATAGTCCTGAAAGGATAAAGCAGGGGGAAAGAATCAACACAAGCAGAGAGAAATGAAAAAATTCCACTGATGATGGAAAAACAGCAGGCTCAAAGTCTGTGTTGCCATGAGACGTAAAGCGGAAAGGGAGTGTGGCCGTGCGGCATGCTGAGAGCTGTGCAAAGGGGCCACTCAGGGGGTTTCTGATTGGCAGAGCTGCCGGGAAACAGCGCTGATTACCTGCAGGCCTGCTGCAGACATGCCTGAATGGTGGGCCGCGAGGGTCTGGAGGGCCTGATTGCCTGGCCAGTATCAGCAGAGGAAGCCTTCATCAGTGCAAATATCACTCTCCATAGCCGACCTGAGATGGAAGGTGGTGGATGGGGAAGGAGTACACTGTTTCTGAAATCATCTGTGAGACACCCTGTCCCCCAAACCCTGATCTCTTCCACCCATATAAAAGAAATCCTGGCATAAACAGAAAAAGAAGCCTCCTTCTTAGATAATATTCACATTACATGGACATGCACTTCAGAGGAAATGGAAATGCATGGAGGTGGGGGTGGCAGATGGTATGTGAAGAAGAGAAAATTTTGACTGTGGTGCTGGGGCTGTCGGGTCTGAAACTCGTCAGTTCTGTGTCATCGGCACCTTTGTATTTAACCCTGGTGTTTAGCTGCTACATGCCTGTAGGCTTTACGACTGTTATACTGTGGGGAAGAGAAGTCAGTAATATATATATTTAATTGACTAGATATAAACACATCTTTCTTTGGGAGCTATTTTAATGATTATTCCTCACAATAGGCATGTACATTTAATTATAATTTTGGTGGAGGAGAGCTGTGCTTTTTTCAATCCATCTTATTCTCTTGGAAAAGAGGCCCTGAGCTCTGACTTTAATCATGCCACTCCTGTTTGCTTTAATGTAATATGACTGTGACTGTGCTTTGTTGTGAATGTACTTTCTTCTGGTTGAAATTGAGGAGGTATATGANCAGAGTACATCATGTGAAATGCCAGGCTGGATGAAGCACATGCTGGAATCAAGACTGCTGGGAGAAATATCAGTAACCTCAGATTGCAGATGATGCCACTCTTACTGAAGAAAGCAAAGAAGAACTAAAGAGCCTCTTGATGAAAGTGAAAGAGGAGAGTGAAAAAGCTGGCTTAAAACTCAACATTCAGAAAACTAAGATCGTGGCATCTGGTCCCATCACTTCATGTCAACAGATGGGGAAACAATGGAAACAGTGAGAGACTTTATTTTGGAGGGCTCCAAAATCACTGAAGATGGCAATTGCAGCCATGAAATTAAGATGCTTGCTTCTTGGAAGAAAGGCTATGAGCAGCCTGGACAGTGTGTTGAAAAGCAAAGACATTACTTTACCAACAAATTTCCATCTAGCCAAGGCTATGGTTTTTCCTGTGGTCGTGTATGGATATAAGAGTTGGACTATAAAGAAAGCTGAGCATTGAAGAATTGATGCTGTTGAACTGTGGTGTTGGAGAAGACTCTTGAGAGTCTCTTGGACTGCAAGGAGATCCAACCAGTCCATTCTGAAGGAGATCAGTCCTGAATATTCATTGGAAGGACTGATGCTGAAGCTGAAACTCCCAATACTTTGGCCACTTGATGCAAAGAGCTGACTCATTGGAAAAGACCCTGATGCTGGGAAAGACTGAAGATGGGAGGAGAAGGGGATGACAGAGGATGTGATGGTCGTATGGCATCACCAACGTGATGGACATGAGTTTGAGTAGGCTCTGGGAGTTAGTGATGGACAGGGAAGCCTAGCTTGCTGCAGTCCACGGGGTCACAAAGAGTCAGATAGTTGCTCAGTTGTGTCCGACTCTTTGCAACCCCATGAATCGCAGCACGTCGGGTCTCCATGTCCATCACCAACTCCCAGAGTTCACTCAGATTCATGTCCATCGAGTCAGTGATGCCATCCAGCCATCTCATCCTGTATTATCCCCTTCTTCTCCTGTCCTCAATCCCTCCCAGCATCAAAATCTTTTCCAGTGAGTCAACTCTTCGCATGAGGTGGCCAGAGTACTGGAGTTTCAGCTTTAGCATTCTTTCCAAAGAAATCCCAGGGCTGATCTCCTTCAGAATGGACTGGTTGGATCTCCTTGCAGTCTAAGGGAGTCTCAAGTCTTCTCCAACACCATAATTCTAAAGCATCAATTCTTCGGCATTCAGCCTTCTTCACAGTCCAACTTTCACATCCATACATGACCACAGGAAAAACCATAGCCTTGACTAGACGGACCTTAGTCGCCTCTGTTATTTGGAGATACTGTTGTTGTTGTTTAGTCACTAAGTTGGGTCTGACTCTTTTGCAACGCCATGGACTGTAGCCTGCCAGGCTCCTCTCTCCATGGGATTTTCCAGGCATGTGGGTTGCCATTTCCTTTTCCAGGGGATCTTTCCAGACCAGGGATTGAACCCATGTCTCCTGCATTGCAGGTGGATTATTTACCATTAAGCTACCAGGGAAGCTCCAGAGATACATGTTACATGTAGCTAAATCTTACATGATATAGGCTCCAGTGTTATAAATCCTATAAAACTTAAAGGAAAGTATTCTAAGCATCTAAGTCAAATGCATTATGTTTTCTATCTCGACAATAATTGCTCAAAATGATGCTACTTTTTAGTTTGCTTTCTATTTGGATCGTGACATCCCTGTACAGTTTTTCTCCTTTTCTAATTCTCTTTTCTGCTTTCTTTAAAAAGGAAGAAACATAACTGCTTCAACCTGTCATTCATACATCAGCTTTTAACACATTCTGCCTAATCTTTGGAATCTGTTTCTTTCTTCTACTTTGAGTCATGCTTAAAGGGGTATTCAGAAGCTTTTAGGATAAATGTCCTGTTGTGTTTTCTTTTACTTGGACTCCTGGCTAAATTCCTAGTTTATGTTGTGTCTCATTTTTCTCTTCCATGGATTTTACCCTCATTGTTCCAGAGTGTGCCATAAAACAATTTTCTAAACAAGAATGCCTGCAAATAGATGTTCCAAGTATTTATAGGCTGGAAAAAGTCTGCTTTTCACTTCATACTTGGATTGATAATAACTTTTTCACAGAATTTTGCAGGCTTTGTTTTGCCCTATTGTCTTCAAGATCCCATACATTTGGGATTGCCAATTATTGGCCTGATCTTGCTGCCTTTTTTTGACCTTTTTTTTCCTCTCTTGCGGCTTCTCAGACATACTGTTCATTTTTGGATCTGAAGTTTCATGATGCTGAATTTAGATATGGAGGTCTTCTTGCACTTATTTATCTCAACACTGGGTGGGATTTTTCCAGTAAGAAAGACGTGTGTCTTTCTATTCCGCTCTGGATATTTTTCTTCTATTGTTTTGATCATGTCCTTCCTGTGTTCTTTCTGGTACATCTATTAGTTAAGGTTGAATATCTGGATGGATCCACTGTATCTGTCAAGTCAGTTGAAGTTCCTACAGAGTTTTTCCTGACAAGTCAGTTCTTTTCATTGTTGCAGCCACTGCTTCAGTGGCCCAGAATTACATTTTCTCAATTAAAACAAACAAACAAACAAACAAGAACCATCAACAGGTTTCTGTTCTTCCAACTTCCACAAATTGTTGAAACACAGTACTCACAAATGGCATCCCTCTCTGTTTTATTCCTTGGGACTTCCTATATTTTCTTTTCAGATATTTGTGTTCAGTCTGCCATCTTGCTAGAACACTTAAAGTTTACCTTGGGTGACAGTATTGAAATAAAACAGCTGCACCAATTCCTCAGCAATGCTATTTTTAAATACAAGAATATGTTGGACAACTTAAGTAATGCCAAAACACAAGTTTAAGTATTTAAGTATTTTATCATTGTAAAATAGGATATGAAAGGCAAAATATACTCAGGTTTTCTTTTCTTAAAAAATAAAGCAATGAATAGAGTGCTATTCTTCTCCTGTTATTTTTCATTTCCATGTAGAATGTAGCCTTTGAACTCATATTGCTTTTAAAACATTTTTTCAAATTTAGGTGATATCTTAAAAGCTTCTCTGTAGAAAAGCTTAAATGATTTTCAGTAAAGATTTTTCGTGTCCTTGGAACATTTCTGATTCCTTTTAGATGTGTTACCCACTGTGATATTAATGTATTACTATAAGAATTGTAACAGCAGGAGATAGATTTTTTCTTCGTCAGGAGAGATGCAAAGAATGAGTGCCTACACTTTGTATGAGAATTTCCTTGACATCTAACTTATACTCTTGGCAGTATAAGTGCTACAGTAACATTTCTACCCTTTAGTGGGCTTCTAATGAACTTAAGGATATATAAGCAAAACATATTTCTTCTATCTATAACTTTCATAACTGTTTGTAGATGGCTGAAATATATTTAATCAATAAATATTTGTGCTGAGCACTGTATTTTTCCCATAGATACCACACTAAAAAGGGATACCCTGGTGGCTCAGAAGGTAAAAATCTGCATGCAATGCAGGCATCCTGGGTTCAACCCCTGGATCAGGAAGACCCCTTGGAGAAGGGGATGGCAACCTGCTCCAGTATTCTTGCTTGGAAAATTCCATGGACAGAGAAACCTGGTTGGCTACAGTCCATGGAGTCGCAAAGAGTTGAACAGGACTAAGCGACTAATACTTTCACACCACAGTAGACATGCTCTTTGTTTCCTCTTGAGGGGCTTGTTGTTGTTGTTTAGTCACTAAGCTGTGTTTGGTCACTAAGCTGTGTTTGACTCTTTGTGACCCCATGAACTGTAGCCAACCAGGCTGCTCTGGCCACGACATTTTCCAGGCAAGAACACTGGATTGCCATTTGATACAAATAACTGAGTTGCAAATTTCCAAAACATATGATAATGGTATTGTGGAGTAACTAACAGTTCAGTTCAGTTCACTTGCTCAGTCGTGTCCGACTCTTTGTGACCCATGAATCACAGCACACCAGGCCTCCCTGTCCATCACCAGCTCCCGGAGTTTACTCAGACTCACGTCCATCAAGTTGGTGATGCCATCCAGCCATCTCATCCTCTGCTGTCCCCTTCTCCTCCTGCCCCCAATCCCTCCCAGCATTAGAGTCTTCTCTAATGAGTCAACTCTTCACATGAGGTGGCCAAAGTACTGGAGTTTCAGCTTTAGTATCATTCCTTCCAAAGAAATCCCAGGGCTGATCTCCTTCAGAATGGACTGGTTGGATCTTCTTGAGGTCCAAGGATTCAAAACAGTTCAAAAGCATCAGTTATTTGGTGCTCAGCTTTCTTCACAGTCCA